>JAHZNI010001858.1:0-13693 GCA_027744415.1 Seira ritae | reverse complement strand
AAGCAGTTCGAGAACTATGACTGACACCTGAAATATATCTTTATACTTTTCTTCTACCAATTTGCTCACTTCCGTTCAAAATTGCTCACTGACGCGAAACTGAAAAAGGATGACTTGTAAATGTATAGTTTTTGCACTCGAACTCGAGATTGATATGATACTCATTAGTCTTTTCTCCGGAAATGTGAGTAATTGGTCTTTTTTCGCGTACTTCTCAAGTTAACAGATTGGATGTATTGAGTTCTTATATGCCTATGCACTTATGTACTTAGCTTTAATGACTGATGAATTATTATTTTTCGGAAATCGGACGCCGCCATTTTTAAGCCTTTCTATTCAACGTTTGTGTTAAATGTGCAGTCCAAATTTATGGGAAACGTAAACATAACCTACATGCATATTACACACGGTTTGACCACACATGCTAATTCCAATTCAACTTACGAAATGATCCGGCTTCCAAACGGCCAACTTTCACCAGTCCCACTTCTTATGGTCGGATGGATGTAATGTTGTTCAAGCAGAGATCCGGTTGTGCTCCGCAAATATTATATTTCTCAAGTCCCCCCAAATGAGCGAAATAAATCTCCAAAAGGCTAGGGCAAATCTTGAAAGTTCTCTTAATTGGAAGAGCTCAACTATTCTGCGCAGCTAAGCAGTTCGAGAACTATGACTGACACCTGAAATATATCTTTATACTTTTCTTCTACCAATTTGCTCACTTCCGTTCAAAATTGCTCACTGACGCGAAACGAGTGGTGCTAATATGAGACGTAGTAGCTTTGACAAATGAGAATTTATTAACTCAATCACGTAGTCGTTCCTCTCATGCTCTTAGTGATGAGCTCAACGATTCCATCGCAATGAAAAGGAAATGTTGAATCATGTATTTCGTAGTTAATTAAAAATTTTCACAATGTTACTTCTTTCTGTCTGACTGAGTTGAAGGAGCAAGTTTAAAGTTCGACTTACATAGATTTCTTTTTTCTCTCTCTCTCGCTTGTTTCAACAAAGAAGCGTGCGATGACAGAGCGAAGCTACAGTTTTCACCGTTCCAGTAGCACTGACAAAAGAAAATGAGAAACAAGATCCTTTTGTACAGTTTCTTTCTCTAGCTCGTTCTTCCATCCATTCGTTTCGCTCCGCTCTTTTTTCTCCGTTGGAGCTGACAGGAGCATGGGAATGAATGCAATGGTGAAAGCGAAAAAACTCTGTCTATGCTAGATTTGCAAGAGAAAAAATGCTGCAGCAACGACGACGTGTGAGATTTGAAAGAGGTGAAAGGAAAGTGAGGCTGTGTGAAGGAAAGGGGAAAGAGCTCGCAGTGAAATCCAGACATGAAAGAGAGTGCTGTAGCTGCCACAATCGACTCGGCTCTAGTGTAGTGTGAAGAAGAACATTCCTTTTCTTGCTCCACAAAGGGACAGTGAAATATGAGATACGCAAAGAAAATATGGAACTCTTTCTGCGTCTGGAACAGGAACGTTGGAGGGACAATGGGAAAATGCTAAAGTGACTTTCCACGATTTGAAGTGACATGTCGCGGTAGTTCATGTCAGGGTCCACCAGCAGACGACAATTTTTTCCTCGTGAGGAGGATAGTCGCCCTTGAACTGTATCGGAAATTTCGTTCAATACTCCTTCAATAAGTGGTATTGGTACAACATTGATGGGAGACATGTGTCATAACATGTCACGTCTAGCCTGTCTGTCAATACCAACTAATAAAGTATGTATAGGAGAAAATCAACTTGCTTCGAATGTCTATACATCTTAATTACCAGTTTATTCCAATAAACCGATGTCAGTTATTTTTGCACCACGCTAAGCTAGGTACATAAATGTCCATAAATTATCGGATTTGTTCATAAAAACATTTGCTAAAGCTTCAATAAATATGGAAATATTTAAAGGAATTTTCAGTCGAATCATAAATCATTTGAAGGAATTGCGATGCATCGTGCATCCAACACAAAAGCATTTAAATTAAATTTTAAAATATTACATAGAACCATATCGATACAAAAAAGCAAAAATTTCTTCGATTTGCATCTTCTCAACAATAAACAAAGCTTATCACCAATAAAAGTACTGGGATTAAATGACATAATTCAGTTCAAAACTGATATTTTAAGCTGTACTTAAACTCTAGATAAAATTAATAAAATACTTCAGCTTTTACGCATCATGAATAATGCCGTATTTGTTTTTGGCGACGTTAATTTTTACACACTTAATTGTTCAAACGTACTACTAGTCGATCAAAGTTAGTCAAATATTAAAATTTTAACCATTGTGAACAAAAATGAACTAGTTTAAATTGTGCGTATGCTTACAATTCCGTTCCAGTAACAAGCCCTCCAAACTAATTCAATCATGACTCGAAGTTTCCAATTCCATCAAACAAGGTCATAAAACAATTCTACCAAGTACAGTTCCAAAAAGTCTTCAAAAATCATTAATCAATCTCAGTGTGAAAAGATACTAAAAACATTAAGTATTTAAGTAGAATATAATATTTTTATGGTAAGTAATGTAAGTACTCTTTATGTTCCCAGAAAGATCAGAAATCTACCAGAGTATTCAAATCATGCGCTTAATTGCTGGTATCATTTGATGAACTCTTTTAATTGAAGGTCGGAAATTTAACACATAGCATTAGTACCTTAGTACATCTACTCCCAAGGACAACTTGAGTCTAGAGCATTAAAAGTGTTATAAGAGTCTAACAAGAAATGAGTTTTGAATCTAAATAGTACGTACCAGGAGATAGTCGCAACATTTTTTCAAATTGTTCATTAAATTAAATTGTTTAGGTGTAGTTTCATATTTTACGATAACGTGACTTCTCGATTCTTATATTTACCGATTTTACATACAATGATGACTTGTATTTTACTTCTTCAGTGATACATTACCGTTAATGTAGGTATGTATGTATTTATTTTAGGTATGCAACATGCGTAATATTGTACATCCCGTGTAGTCATAAAATTTTTAAGCATTTTTAAATTAGTAATGTATAAAACTCGAATTCTTTTACAGTACATATAATTCTTTCCGTCAAATCATTGCAGCCCCTCCCACACAGCCCAAAACGTTTGCGTAATATCACTTTGTAAATTAATACTCCGAAACTCGTCAACCGTCATGCATATAATACATAAAATTTCTGCTGTATTCAGTTTAATATATTATTTGAGTATAGTGCTATTTTTCAAAATGTAAAATGTAACTTTCTTAGTGTTGTTCGCTCCCGTTAAAATAAGCATTACTTGAAAAGGCTATCGGCATTTGCTTTGCTAACCTATGTATACAGCACCCCAATTTTTCAGAGTACTCGCTTGAATTGTGTGAGCTATCATTTTAACAATCATGCTTTGTGATTATGTTGCAAAATTATGGACGAAATCGAAATTACATTAAATGAACTTCGTCAATTTACAAACCTATTGTACTATGTAAACCTACGTTTATTCCGTCCTACGTTAGTGATGAATGAGTGTTATTATTAAAATCTAGCTTTGGTCTAGTTCAATCATTCAAATTGTGTATCGTTTAATCAGCGATTAACTTCTTAAACCGCAAGTACATGTTGCACATTAACTTAGGTAATCGATTTCCTAACGATCTCAATTTTGTGCAACTGTGCAGATTACAACTGGCAAAATAATGCGAAATTTTTAGTTTTTTTTTTCTTCAAAAAATATAATAGCTGATAATTTCTAGCACAAAGCTAATCTCTAAAGAAAGTGTAATCTGCATTAATCTGCATACAATGTTAGTATATAGTAATTAAGTATTTTCAAAATAGAAAGTACCTTTAGAATAGAACGTAATTAATGAGTACGACGTATCCTATCCTATAGCTTAAGTATTAGAGCCTGGAATGTGTATAAGTAATCGTGTAGGTTTAATAATAGTAATAAGTATGCAATTTCGAAATATTAATCTTTAGTTCAGACGGCAATCGCCAGGCCCTTCGGTAGCATCCTGGACTTGCTTCTTAACTTTCTTGCTGCATCTCCTGATTAAGCTTCGGCTTCGAGGCTTGTTCCTTCCAAAGGGGCTATCTTCCGTGGATAGGTAGTTGGGCGAGAGTTGTGACGGACTTGCAGGCGTTTTCGTTGGCGTGCTGAATCCACTTGTTTTCCCACCACTATTCACGGGTGTAGTGGGCTCCTTCGTTGGGGTCGAGCATGATGACCTTGACTGAGACTTGGACCCAGCGTGAGCCTGGGAAAAATACAAGAAATCCTATAAAGCCCCAGCATTTCGAATGAACAAGGGGAAGAAAAACTTGAAGTTGCTATGAAATGACAATGAATAATTCAACTCACGCTTAAGCGTCGTTTCAGTCCACAGACAATGCCATCATCTCCCTCGTTACTTTGCTGACTAGGAATCGGGATCTTTGAGAGATGAATGAATGAGCGAAACACTTCCTTAACGTTTGCATCTCGTTTAGCTGAGCATTCCATAATTTTGGTTCTGGATAATTGAAGAAATAAATCATATTAGTTAGTTAGGAATTTATCAAGCGCATCAAGATTGAATACCATTGTGACAAAAAAACGTAATGCTAGAGGCTTTTCAATTTTTAAAGCGGATTCCTCAAGCAGAGTCCTCACGATGAAAAAGGTATTATTGTAAGACACGCATTTGATTTCATCAGTTTCTAAATCTGATAAAGAAAAGTTCTTTTAAGGCAAAAAGTTTCTCTTTCAACTTTCCTTCAGCAGACAAAGGAGCTCATCCAGAGAAGTGAAGCCAACGAGCCTCTATAAAAAAAGCTGCAACTCCTAATACCAGAGGCGACCAAAACGAAGTGCATGTCTTTTACGGGGAGTTTAAGACTCCGGAAACAAATGGACTTGAGAAACTATTGATTTCTTCTTCTGCTTTGCTAAGTAAAAGTCCAGTTTTTAAAGTAAGAGAAACTTATCTCTTAAAAACCTTACTATCCCTTAAAACCTAAATCTTATTAAACTTAAAAGCATCTCAGTCTGTCATTATTGTTCAGCGTACTTGAGCGTCGGCAGGTGATCCGAAATCCAATCAGAGACGTCATCGAATTCTACTTCGACGCTGGTGAGTTCCACGTCCATTTTGTTACCTATTGACATTGTTAAATCAATAATATGTAATTAACCCGCTAAAGTTTAGCATCAACTACTTAACTAAGCCTAATAGTAAACGAGGTTAAGTACCAGCAATAACAATAGGAATCTCTTGAAAGTCTGCACGTTGTTCCTGTATCTCACGAAAGCATCCCTTCACCGTCTCAAAGCTTGACACGTCATCAATCGCATAGACTAAAGACAAACAAAAATCCTTGAATTAGCTTGACTTGGTGATAGGAAAGGATTAGAATGAAAATATTTACATTAGAAAAAAAGTTGTGAAAGTGAAATGCCCTTACCCAACAGGAAAGCATGGGCGGTGGCTATGCTCAATCTATGAAAGTTCCAAACAAAAAGCGCTTCACAATGGCAGATTTCCCAACTTTCGGACCTCCCAAAATGACCAGCCGGATTCTTTCCACGTCACCCATTTTCGTAATCATTTACGTAAAGTCACTGAATTGAGAACTGATTGGTTAAGGGAAAATGTATGTGAAAAGGTCAGATAGAGTTTTTGTTCCAATCCTCGCTCCACAGAGTTTATTAAGGGCAGACAAAAGGTAATTGGATATATTTATGATGTGTCGATTCAGTTTTTTTCCTAGGTCAGTGGTCACTTTTCACTAGAGTCAATTTTCTCTCTTTTCTTTTTTTTCGCCAATTTTCCCCAGCGGGTTGCCTCCCTGTAATAATTGCAAACAGTCAGTGATTCTCTGATTCTTACATGAGTCACGTTGCAAATAGCATGAGCTTTAGTCTGGAGGGCAAAAGGGTAAAAAAATAAGCTTTGATTCCTCTCGATTCGACGTACCTGGCTTGATTGTTCTTTGACGGAGCACTTATATGCTCGGGCAATTTTTTGTTTCCTCCTTCGAGGGACTTTTTTGCAAGATAGTTTTTTTGCGAACTCGATAAAAATATCAACTTGAGAAATTCCAAAGATATCTTGTTGATTCTTTTTGATGACGATGACAAATGAAAATGAAAGTAGTCGACCTAAAAAAATAAATCCTTGGCTGATTGGTATTCCAAAAAGTTCGTCACTTTTCCCTCTAAAAGCGCTTCAGACCGATGGAGCAGCGCATGGAAAAGTTGATTTTTATCTGGAAGCAACAAAGGAAAGAGGAAAAACAGATTAGAACTGAATTGATTTCATGCTACACGTTTTTAAGACCGTCCGCCCTTTTCTTGTTTTCTCCTTTCCGCACCGAAGGAATCAAACTTAACAAGAGGAATAACAAGCTGACTGAATAAAGTAGCTACCTACTATACTAAAACTGTAACCTATGTAGCATTATTATTGGGATTGGAAGAAAGGAATTATATGTTTCACGGTTGGAAAAAACTGTATAAACTCTGAGAAAGAAAATTTGATATTTTTACGTTAAGTCTCCGATTATCATCTTATTGCAACAATTTTCTACGAAGTGTTCATCCACAATTTTATGGCTTAATAGAGTCCAATAAAATTAAATTTAATGAGATGCTGTAAAAATACTCGCCGCTAAAAATATCGAATCTCATTCATTTCATTGGCTCACACGCCCGCACCCCATCGTTTATTCGTGGGAAAGTCTGTCTGGTGACTTCATCTGCATACCAAGTACCAATACTATATACTTACTTAGATTTCACGAGATCAGATTTTAAAGAAAGTGGTTTTTGCGGGAGACTCACTAAACTAATAAGGTTTTTTCTTACATTCGCAAAAAGATAACATCGTCATCATGAGACTTTTCTTTAAAATGTTAGTTCAGATTTTATTCTAAAGATATCCAATTTCTGGTTTTGCACAACTCTTGGGAATTTTAGCTTCCTACGCGTGTGTAGGTGTACATCTATATCTATCTGCGATTGGAGTAGGGGTTTTCTTAAAAATTTTGATATGAAACCAGATACAGTTCTCATTTGAGGCAAAGAAGTCGAGTTGAGGTAAAATTCCTATGGTGTAGTCGTTGTCAGTTAGTTCATATTATATTATATACTTTTAGAGTATTCATGTGAAATCTAAGTCTAATTACAATGCAATATTTATTTAGCAACGCTTTTACTTTATAAGTTTTTAAATGTGTTTTCCCTGTCCCGTTCCCCTTCAACGCCCTTCTGGGTACCGTCATCGCCAGTCTTGACTAGACCAATGTTACGAAAACATCCAATCTTTTTGAAGGCATACCTAATATCATCAATAATTTCGAAAAGCATTTCATTTGGTGTAAAGCTGACGCATACTTACTTACTCGCCTACGAAGAATATTACATTCTTTCTGTATCAAACTATCCATATTGCTCACCAATTCGCCCGTTCATACTCACTCAGTCTGAGCTGAGCAATATTATATTTTTGCATGAAAACTTTTCCCGTTTAAAATATTCATTATCTCCGCCCATTCGCCAGGCATAGTCCTTTTACATTCTTAGATATTATTATATTTTAACGGAAATAATTTTGGGCATGTACTTTCTACAGCTAGCGGATTTGAACTGCATGTAGTCTCTCTTGCTCAATTCCATCATCTTCTTCAATATTTCCCCAAAAATGCGGTCCAAGAATTCAAATCAAGAGTAAATGCTTCTTCGAACCCTTTTCTTTTTTTAAATATTATATCACCAAGATCATCACAGACTTCTCCGATCCAATCTCAAAAATTCATTCGTTTTTGTGATAAAAGTCCCTATTCACTTTTTATTCGCTTAATCTTCCCCGGAAACATGATTTCTCGCTAGAAGCTACAATGCAATATGCAATGGTTACGTCTTGGAAAAGCTCCCCCGATTCTCAAGCTAAGATTTTAATCCTGTAAAGTGAAAGCACTTTACCTTAACGCTTTATAACGTAGGCTTAGTCGCATAACCTACTTTTTGCGTCCCACAAAACTCCACTCCCAAGTAGCTAGCGTATTATTCCTGCCTTCCTTTCTCTTCAGAGCAACATAGTTCTTGAGACTTTCTCCGATGAACTATGAATCTTAAGCTGAACCAAAATCCGTTTTTCTCGTATTCCCCTGAGAGTCTACCTTAAGATGCATGTTTAATGTGTTTGCGTGTGCATTCTTGATTTCCTCTCAAAATTACTTGCATTTTTTTCTACTTCTGTGTTTTCCCCAGCAGTTTAGTTTGAGTAGAATTTGGGACAGGGAGAATGTCAAAGCAAAAATGGAGGAAGTAATTTCCACACTTGCTTCCATGCTATGCCATCAGATACTTTCCATTTCCACATGGATAGGAAATGCCAATGCATGCATACAAAAGGCATAACATTTTGATGCTAAGCTGATATGATATGTCATTTCATAAATTCTTTTCATAAACAGACGTGTTTTGGTTATGCAAATTCAAACCTTGTTTGCTCTATCCAAAAGAAGTGAAAGTCTCAGCGTTAAAAAAAACTTATTTTCTGAAATGAAAGCGTAACTCGATTCGCTCACGTCATTGAAAGAAGGAGCATTGAACTAGATTGAAGATTGGAAATAGATCCTCTTGTTTCTCAGTATGCTAGTTTCAAGAAAATGATTTTGATTTCTTCTCAATTTTTTCGCGAAGGTAAAAGAAAACTAAGCCTATTTTTTTGTCGAAGACTTATTTTCAATTATGATTTTCAGTGTTTTGGGGGAAATTAGAGACTTGAAAGAAATTAACTTTCCATTTAATCCTGTCAAAATTTCGGAAAATAAAATATAAGTCTATTTTTCCGTCAAGTTGGCAACAACTTACTTAGAACCACACAGGTGCGCTTCAAATTGTCAACGTCTTCAACAGGCTTTTAGCATTACACAACCCAACTTTAAATTGTAAAAAAAAAATCAAATCTGGGAAAAATACGAAATAGAATCAAGTGGAACCACGTGAAACAGAAGAGCAATTTTCACCAGAGAGTCAAGTACATAACTACGTTTAAAATAAGCTTATAGAAAGGAGAAACGTGAATCGGTGAATGCTCATGATGGACAAGAATTGGATTGGCTCAGTTCGTGAGATGGATGAGGAATGGATATGGTGATGATGATGATCGGTCTTTCTGGAAGACGATAACGACCACACAATAGTCTTTTTCCGGGTGAGTGGAGGTTGGATAGCTTGAACATTGCTTGTTCACGCTGAAGTGGAATGAATGCTGTTCTCTACTTTGCTTGCTATGGAAGGAAAGAGGAGTCGAATCAAGTGCGAGGTTCTTGAATTATTTAGCATTTGCAATAGCATCGCACATACCTAGTAAGGGTACTTAAAACGTCCGAAAAGTATGTAAAACACACGGACCACCAATGATACACAGATGGTGATGCTAAAAAATTACAAGAAAAAGGTTTGAGTGGATTGTTTGGTCGCTTGGTTTCGCTAGGTGAGAAAAAAGATGATAGAAGTTTTATAGGATAGAGGGGGTGTAAAAGGTGAAATGAATCTGATCGTGTTCTTCGTTACGCAGACTGTTTTTATTTGTAGTTTATGAGTGATAAACATGCAAACATTCTTTCATGACGAGACAAAATTACTCAAAGAATGATTTTATATTTCTTTAAGGTCCGGTAAGTAAATTAAGGAACGACTATTGCACATCAAAGGAAACTAAGTAGCAAAATGAAATGAAGTGTATTCTATAGCGTATTTGATTTGAAAAGAAATCCAGGAATTTTATTATCCCCTTCTGATTGTTTGATGTTGCTCTTCTGATTAATTTACCTACTACGTAGTTTACTTACGTAGGGCTTTTGAGTGAAGTGGTTCAAAAATAGAAGTACAATTGCTTAGGTATATGTATGTAGACTTCTAATCTTACATGAGAACACTTTACGAGTCATGTTATAAAAATAATTATTGCGTGTGAGAAAAATGAAAGGTGCACATAGTTTTGCTGATTTAAAGAGCATTTCTGAGAAAATCCTTCAGTCATTTCATACAAGCGCCAATTTCCCCCTAAATAATCATTTCATTCCATCCGACATCCGAGAAGCGATCAAGGAAGCAAGAGGAAATTCTGAAAACTGAAAACAGCAATAAATTAAGTGTCACGTAGGATTCTGTAGAACAGGAAAATAGATCGAGGTAAAAGGATATCATGCATGCATGTAGGTATGCTTGATTCCACCAGCCAAAGAACCGAGAATTTCTGGCAATTTAGTCACATTGTGCCCGACAGGTTGGTAATTAAAAGCAATTCATTTCACTTTCAAAAGCATCTCTGACAAGAAATGAGGCAGGTGAGAATGTAAAATTACCGATGGGTATGCAGTCTATAGACCTCAGCTCGATTTTAATTCTATTACGGGATTTTTATGATTTGTTGAATGGACAAAGTTTTTAATTGAAACCTGATGTTTGAAAAGAATTAAATTGAATTTAAAAATAGAAGCTCATTTTCCACTTCTGATTATGTGTGAAAAACACTTTCTTCGTCGTACCTACGCAATAAACCTGCAAACGCAACGATATTGTGGGGGAGTGCACCATCGCAATTTTTACTCTTCATACAACGAAAAACTTTGTCTGGGTTTTGGCGAAGAATAAATTATCGGGATTTAATTTTTTCTCCTTTCTGCTTCACCGTAGGTCTCAGAGAGTGGCACAGTGGGTATTCCTCATGGAACGTATCTATGTACATATGTATCTGCTGCTGGACTCTCTCCATTTTCATGTGTCTAGACCCACAGAACTCCACCTTCATCTCGCTCGTCCTACAGACTTGACGCTTTTTTCCATTTTCAGAATGAGGTATTGACACGCATACACTCACCTGTCGTAGCCTAATGCATGCAAGCCTTTTCATATCATGTGCATGCATGCATGCCTATGCACACACAAACACAGAAGGAACAAAATGAGTCCATTATTTTATATTTCCTTTTCGCGAGACGATGCATTCACTCCTTTGTTACTCAGTCCATGAAAGCAGACCATCCGTCCCTGTGCCCCTTAACAACACTGTATGAAAAGCTAATAATAATATATGCAATTTTCTCCATAAAAAAGCTTTTTTCCAAACTCACACGGTAAGTAGCAAGTGTAATCTAATTCAACCTTCTTTAGCATCTCCAAACGCTACTCGCTTCCTTTCACTTTTTAATATCTTTCTTGGCTGCTCACAATCACGCAGTTATGTCAGCCCTGGTCTGGTCATGGCATGGCATGGCACATGACTCCCTTATTTTTCCTGAACTGAGATAAGACATTTTACTGTTCCTTAAAGGATCTGCTTTAATAGAACCCCGGAGCAGTATCACAGCCTCGGCAATAAACCTCTTTCCTATGTTTAACTTTTCATGGTCCACACAGTCCCCCTCCTTCGAGCTGTGTAAAGTTTCCCTTGTTCATATTTACATTTTTTTTACCAGAATCACCGTTATCATTCTCCTTGAGCCTAGGTTAGTAGTCCGCGCTTTTGTACTGACCTGACGTTTTCCGGCGAGATGCAAATGGTATAATATAGTAGGCCAAGCGATATTGTCCTTTCTTGGATTTGATATCAAAAATATCTTGGGAAAAAACCACTACGTTATGATTCGCCTTCGCGGTTCATTTCCCACATGACATGTATGTATATCTTAGCCTTTGAAATCTGGAATCAGAAAATCCTATTTATTTTTTTCCGTTTCGAAAAACTCAAAAGCCAGGCGGCCATACATACTAAGTCTATCTGTTTACAAAAAGACTGAAAAATGATTTTTGTACTCATACATGATACGTTTCTACTGTAGTATGTTTTATTATGTGAGCGACCAGTTTGTGCACATATCCACTTACTTTCTTCATCCCTGTCCTATTAATCATCTCTTTATTTTCCATTCTCGAATAGGATATGAAGTATATGATTTAACAAGCAGCGAGATATGCGGGACGACCTACTGCCATTGCCAAAATAATAAATGTATGATATACCTACGCTATGACTATATGGGAAAATGTCACAAGATGTAGGAGAAGAAAAGCCTAGCCAAAAAATGTTTCCTTTCCAAGGAACAAAGCTAGTTGAATAAGTTAGCAATATTTTCTCCCAAATTCATGAGAAAAAACGCAAAGGCTACCAGAGACAGTTCCTCGTACAGCGGAAAGACTCCTACGCCAAGAATACGCAGTGTCGGTCGGTCGGTCGGTGTCATTGTGCCCATATCTGAACGCATTACGCGTTCTTTTTTTGCGTAGGCCAAGCTCGTGCTCCAATGCGTTACACTCGAACTTTTCTCTCTCCCTTTCTCTTTCTGAATGAATGTGACTGCGTGAGCATAAAAAATTACGAGCAATTTTCCTTACACTTTTCCCTTCAGAAAATGTGGCGCCAGTTTCGAGCTCAATCTGGTCTGGTGAGCAAAAGATTTTTGGTGTAAGATATACACCATCCCTACCCATTCATATACGATACAAGCATCTTTATTTATCTCGAGTTGGACGTTACTTCCTGTACAAAATCTTTTGACTTTGACGTTAGTTTCGCATTGCCAAAAATTATCCCTGAAAAAATGGATTCCTAGTAGTTGGGATCATATCCCAATTGGAGATAATGCGTAACAGATAATGCTCAAAATATGGGGCCTTTAAGGGGAAATGTAAGACATTTCGAAATAAATGGAACTATATGTGTTTCCGTTTGCCTCGACACGTTTTCCCTTTGGAGATTTTTTCGTGAATAAGGAAACAGCCAAGATTTAATGTGTTCTCTTTAGTGCTATTTTCAAGATCTTGCGTAAGGCTTGGGAAACTACATATCTTATTGTATGGGCTTGTCCTGTACTAATTCGTGTGTCCCCAATGGAATAGAGGGTCGACAAAGGAAGAATCCGAATACAGCAATAAAAACTTTTGGACCGGAAAGGCACAAGTGACTATGTGGCCATTTCTAAAGGAAATAGAGAGAAATGTAAATGGAAACTGTTTTCCTTTTTCTAGTTCCATTATATATTATGCTTAAAAGACACTAAGAAAAAGGTCCCAGTTTCTACTAGTACGCTTTCGAGAATTAACATGCAAAAGTCTTCTGTTTTCCATTGTAATCTTTTGTTCCAAAGAAAATGGCTTAAAATACATAATAATATTGAAATAAGCATACGGAAAACCTTTCAAAAGTCCATAATGATTAGGTTACATTCAAGATTGGATTTCAGAGAATAGTGCAGTTCCATTGTTCCATTTATTTAATATTCTTGAAATGGATTCTAGAATTCCTTGAGACGCATTTCGAGCTGAAAAATGGGTTACTACATATCTCGTATAGAACGGACAAGGATACACGATCAGTTTATGTGTGTAAAGAATTCACATTGTATCTTTCTTCTTGAATTTCTTCGACGCTTTCTCCTCTAGTTATGCCTCCAACTGTTTGCGAAATCTATTGAGAAAAGAAAGCCTCACTAATTAACTCACAAGATTACTTAGAATACTTCTACTGCCGTTATCCATTTAACGTATGTTTTCAAACAGATGAGATAACATGCAACATGAATGCGAAAGTTTGACTGATATGGCGACTAAAGCGTGGGAGGTATAGGCTCGCAGCTAAGCTATCAATTTATAGAAAAAATTAGCAACAAGATGATACCTTTACACTTTACACCTACACTTGTGCCTTTAACAAAAAAAAACAATTA
>JAHZNI010001857.1:0-25478 GCA_027744415.1 Seira ritae | reverse complement strand
TGAATCAAGTGAATTCGAATTATCTAGGGATTTACAAGAGCCCTG
Organism: Seira ritae; assembly: GCA_027744415.1. Taxonomy (NCBI): domain Eukaryota; kingdom Metazoa; phylum Arthropoda; class Collembola; order Entomobryomorpha; family Entomobryidae; genus Seira; species Seira ritae. Next base: position 25,433 of record JAHZNI010001857.1, on the reverse strand, counting down.
TTTTTCGCAGAGAAATCCATTCGGAAAATTTAGCCCCCTTTTTGGAGGCAGGATTGTCTTGGGGCCTGGGAAGGGGGTTTTCATCATTTGCTTGCTCTTTTTAATCACTTTACTTGTTCAAATTGTTTTAGAGTATGTTCATGCAATTATAGCTCTCTAATTACTTCTGAATCTTGAGTTTGATAACTGAAAAGTGTACATTTTTCTTTTGATCAGAAAAGACTTGATAGAAGAATATTGCGGTGGATTACCAACATATATAATTGGATGTACTTTGGCAGGATCTATTCTAGTTTCGTTTCTAACGCTTGGCATAACTGACCCAGGCGTCGTACCCAAAAGTAATCCATTCTGACAACACATTTAATGCATCAATCAATTTTGTTCCTAGTTCCTAATAAACAAAATGACATTATCCTATTCAATACAGATTACTCACTCCAGGAGCTGCTCGCCGAAACGGAGGAATATCGTGCTCGTCATCCAACAGAGCGTTATTTTCGATATTGTCATAAATGTCGAACGTGTAGACCTCCTCGCACGTTCCACTGCTCACGTTGTGACATCTGCATCAGTGAGTAGATCCATGCGATCCCATACATGCATCGCATCATATCAAATCACGCTAATTTTACTTGACAGAAAAAAGCGATTTTCATATCAATCTAATCTACCACTATAGGGCAACAAGAAAATCATGTGTGGGCAGCAGGCACTTGCGTGGGTGAGAGGAGTCGAAAGTCATATTTTTTCTTCCTCTTATTCCAAACGCTGCTTGGAACATACTTACTCGCTACTAATCTGACCATAGCGCCTCATAGTAAGCTTGTTGATTTATTTATTCGGATTACGGAAATGTCATTGTCAATTTAATTGTTCCAGTTGAAAAGGGAACTGAGAGCTTCGAAATGGACCTCGTTCAGGTGGTGACCTGTTCCGTTGAGGGAATGATTTTAATGTTCTTCCCACAAGGCGGACTATTCATGCTCCTTTACAGAATGTACCTAATTGGCGTTGGTAGAACAGTTCGTGAGGAATACAGGAAGTACCGCTGTTATAACACGGAAGACTGCTTCGTCGATGACCTACCATTCTGTGTAAACGTAAGAAACTTTTTCTGCAAAAAAGCTTCACCCAGCGTGTTCCGTCGCCAGTTGAATCGAGTTGATCCTGAGGTGCTCCCGCTTGAGGATATGCCTTCCCCTTGGCTTCTCGAGCAGACCCTTGGTCGCTCTCCCCACTTCCGTGACAGCCACGACCTCATAATCCAAGAATATGTGGAGCAGGAGGAAGACGACGCAGATGTGTTGAATGCAAATCGTGTGATTAACTTGAATGAGAACATGGAAGCATTGAGACTCCGTGAAGTAGCCAACTACGCTAGAGGAAAAACAACTCCGAGTGTACCCCTCTTCGAGCATGGCCTGAGCCCTCCAATGACACGTATCAGAATGCCCCGAAAGTCAAAACCCTCATCAATTCTGCAACAGCAGATTAGTGCATTCCAGAAGGCTGCAAAGCTCCCAAAGGCTACCGTGTCCCATCATAAACGCCATAAGTTACCTGTTTCCTTGAGCGATGGATGCATTCCAAGAACAAAAGACGGTCTTCAGGAAATGATTCAACTTTCGAGGGCTACGCAACTCCGAAGGATTATACAAATGATTTTATTGAGGGATCGCGAGGGTCTTGTGGAGATGTCTGGAAGAGTGAACATTGCAGCTCTTGTGGGAATGAATAGATTCGATCCTGACAATCTTCAACTTCTCGAACTGAACAATGGCTTGCCTATGATAGCTCCCCGGAGGAGAGAAGCGGAAGCGGGAGGCCATCGTCTAGGAGCAGGTGTTCTGGGCATACCGCAGATGGTTGCAGCAGGTCTTTTACCGACAGCAAGGGATCTGGCCAATTCAGTGGAAACGATGGTCGGTACGGGGAGGATACGACGAATGCCTCCAGTTGGTCGACAAAGGTACACGTCGATAACAGTCGTTGGACCGTCAGACTCTGTTCCGCGGCGGGTGTTGAATATGGACGATGACCTTCAACTTAACAGGACATCCCCACAGGGCCTGGGTGCAACGATCCCAGTTCAAGCCAACTCGACAAATCCTTATGCGCTAATTTCACCTCAGATGCCACCGTCGCCCCATCAACGTTCCACAATTCCATTTCCAGTAACAATACCAAGACAAAGACAGGAGGTACCACCACCTCCTCCTCCATCAACTGTTACGACGCCTCCAATAAATCCACATTTGAACGGCATCAGTGACGACGAGGACGAACGTGAGCAAGCAGTGGTAGAAAATCAATTAAATGATATCATCATTTAAGTTTATGTTATCTGTAGCAAAAAATAAACACAAGTACGGAAAATAAGCTCGTCTAATTAGATGGATTTATTCTACAACCGTAAGTATTATTTTATACAGTAAAAATGATTACAATTTAATAACGTTAATATTTTTTACACAACATTTATTACAAAAAATATGAAAATTACTCGGATTGCGTTTCGTAAACTAAAAAATACAAAATTGTCGTTAAACTGAAATAGCATTTGTTTTACAACCTCGAAATCTCTTGTTCGGGCTCGTCTTCGTCATCCTCTCTTATTTCTTCTTCCTCCTCTTCTTCGACTTCCTCAATGTCCTCCTCTTCGTCTCCTCCATTATTTCCGGCGGATTCTTCCGTTCCAGAGGTTGAGCTGCTGCTGTCGTTGATAAGGTTTGCGGTGCTGTTGCTGCATGCATTGTCGTGATCATGATTGTTCATGGTCATGATGTCGGCGGCTTGTATTTTTCTTTCGCTCATCACGTGACTCTACCTCTCTATTTTTCTCTTCACATGCTCTCCTCGCGAGGAGGCTTCCAATCTTGCTGGAACTAGCAACGGAGCACTTGGAACTTCGCCTGGTGGCAACACTCAAGTTACTCACGGAACTGTGACGACTCCTATAATTTTGTTGTTGAAGGTGCTGCTGCTGCTGGACAGCCATTTGTTGCTGCAGATGATGTTTCATTCTCAGGTCATCCGGGACTAGTAGAAGCTGACCCTTTTGATGACCTGTAAGGTGATGCGAGGCGGCAGCAGGTGTGTTTGCTCTTCTCATCGGAAGAGGTACAATAGGCACCGGGGCTGGTGGAGGCATTGGCATAATAATAGAATATGCTGGATGAGGAATAGTAATCGAAGTTGGGTATGTCGGGGGCAATGTGAAAACTGGTCGGGAGCCTGTGCCCGGAATCATGTATGAAGAATTAATGGACTGTGCGGGTATAACATAGGGACGAAGGGCGCCTCTTGGCGGTGGCAACCCATGGAAAGCTCGACGGGGCTCATGGCCCAACCACCGGAGCAAACGATGCTTTCTTGCTAGTAGCTCCTCCGTAGTTGACGCCATCAGGTCTCTGGAAGGTTGATTCTCACTTCCGGATGACCCAGTAGAAGAAAGAAGGCTTGCCTTGTAATTAGACTTGCACAGAACTGATATGGCCATGCCAAAAGTGGAGAAGCTGAAAATTTTATTTTAAAATTAATTATTTAATTAAAATATTAATCATTCGATTAAAAAATTAAATAATTAATTCAAATACCTGAGAAGAACTTCAAGGCAGCAACACAACAGCAACAACGAATTGATTACATTACCGGCAGACAGTCTTTTCTCTAGTAGTTCATCATCATTCGTTTTGTCTGCCATTTCCTGTTAAAGCACACAGCAGAGATTTGATATATGACAAATTAAATTAGGTGGGATTAAGCGATATGACACATTAATTATCTTACCACGCCCACCATAGTCTTCGCTGTTTGGAGCAATCCTGCCGTGGAGAATATAGCTAGCAGGACAGAAGCTGAAAATTCAAAACAATTTAAATGCAAATATTGGAATACCTTAAATCTGGTAACTGGAATAATTTGCATTTAATTACTGCAATTTGTATAGACGACAGATTTTATACCTGACAAGCTTAGCATTGTGGCTGCCAGTAGGACGTGCACCTGCCACCTTTGTCCTCCGCAGAACCAATTCGGCTTTGGCAATCCACTCTTTGTACACATTGCGCACAGGGCTCCTGTAATTCCCACCACCATCCCTGTCCACAGACCGCTCCCATAATAAAACAAATAGCTTTGATATCTGATCGCGAGCACCCCCAAGATTGCCATCGAGGCTCCCACAGCGATCTGCGCTAATCCCACTGGAATTGCCAAGTTTGACGGGATCGTAGTCCCCCTTTTACTCCCCCGGAGGAGCTGCTTCCTCGCCCAGATAACTTCAGCTGGGTTGCCCTCCACGAGCTTCGGATCGAGGGAGTGCCCATTCTTATCCATGACCTGTAGAAGGGTCCCGTCTGGCCCTACTCCAAGCGTTCCTGTGTTTATGGTGGGATTTGTTGTGGCACCTCCTAATCCTTTTGGCACTGTCATTCGTGGATACTGTTGTCTATTGTTGTGTGATCCACCGGACGTCTTTGTTGTCATTGTGTTGACGGTATTAGTATTAGTTTCCCCTGTGCTGGGAGCTTTCTCTAACCTTGACATCTTTACGGATTCAATTAAACCCTTTCACTTTTTTCTACAGACTTGTCTGCTAACCTTGATGAATGCAAGATGCAGGTGTATACGTTTTTTCTATTTTTGTACTCTTCTACCGGATCCCTATTCACCTTCAGCATCAATTATAGGCACTTTTATCCCAACGAAATATTTGGATTATAAAATATTTTTCTCATTGATTGAATCATCTCATTAGCCATTAGCCATTTTCGTTCTTTTCCCTAATCATTTTGGATGATGCTATTTTTTTATTGCACCAAAAGTCTATTATTTCCAGTAAAAGAGAGTCTTTTAACACTTTCGCTGCTCGTTTATCCCTATCCTTTCGCTTTCAGATTGGGATGATCTGAAAATAAATAAACAAAAAATGGAATAATTGAGAACATTTTAAAAGCAAGTGTAAAGAAATGGTTTTAGGTTTTATGATGATTTTTCTTTTTCATTTAATTGGCATAATTAATTAGACTAGATTCTTCTCATCCACTTTTAATTTTCGTTTTCATTTTTTGAGACGCGATGTGAGCTCGAATAAATAAAGTGGAGTGGTGCTACATTCATTATTTATTTTTGATTGTGCTGGTTTTCATGAAAATTGCTGCATTTAAAAAAATAATGCCAGTGTTTGTTCTGTCTGCTGCTACCTTGATTTCAGCGAATTATGCATAATGAGAAAAGGTATCATCATATTCACTCGTTCCTCTTTTTGTTCTCGCTTTTCAAGATACATAAAACACTAAGAATAATAATAGTTTGGAGATTAATTAGTGCGCAAAGATGCACCCACAAGATTTTTAAAAATTATTTTTATGGCATTTAGTGGAGCTTGCCTCTTCTTCCTTTTGTAATGATCTCGGCATTCTCTTTTTACAGGTTTGAAGGGGAAGATTTTTAAAATCAAAAGTTCGTCTTTGAGAGCGAACGGCAAACTAAAATGCAGACGCATCAATGCAACGAAAGCTACTACAGTATACACTAATGTACAACAACCGGTGCGGTGGGTGAGTGGGTAAAGTTGGATCAAGAATGCGTAATTTTTTAATCTCAATTGCCTGCACACCATTTATTCTTCGATTTTTATTATATCAGCCTATAAGGCCGTAAACAAAAGTGATTGGGATTAGGATATAAAAATTCATTTATTTTTACGAGCTTTACGAATGAACCGAATTGAGATTAAATTAAAGAGTTTATGAGGCATTTCACGAAGCCCCAGAGCTAAACTTTTCAAACTTATTTTTTTCAATCGCAGGTTGATTTTTCGTTTGAATGTTTTGGAAGCAATTATAAAGGAGTGAAGAAAATAAGAACTTCCACTACTACGAGATATGCATCCGTTTTAGTCAAATGTAAAATGCAACGTGATTTACGAATATCTTCTGTTCTCTGCGCAGAAGGCAGAGTCAAGTCATAATATTGTAATTTCATTGATAAAAATTTAACGATAGACAAACTAAAAGCTAACGCTAGCCAAGCCAGACAAACGCAATTCCAATGTAAATTACTAAATCAAGTTCATGTTAGATTAACGTCTCGCGTTCGCAATTTTTATCAAAATTTCTCGAATTTTCTAAATGTAAATAAACAAAACGCTAAAGTTTGCACAACGAACACAAAATATAATTATGTACTAACCCTACTGAATCTTTACCTAAAACGTTATATTTATTCCAATTTTCGAAGAACATATTCAATCGAACGTTTTTACGACTTTGCGTTTGTTCTTAATGAACTTCTTTTGTACTGCAGCACAGGAGCATAATGTAACCAATCGATGAATTTTAATGCGAATATTCAAATTCACAATGCCAAAGCCCAGAGGTCTTTCACTCTTCTAAAATGTCAATAGTCAATTCAATCAAAAATTCTTTAATTGAAGTAGGAGTTGGATGTGTTTGATGCAATAAAATTACATTCTATTCTAGTATACTCGTGCTTGCTAATTATGACGAAAAAATAGATACTTTTAGACAGCAACAATATGACCGTACCAAGGACAACGACACGTCAAAACATGGCCACTGGCGAATTCGCCGTCTTGACAGTGGCTTGCCAAATTAGCCCCATTCCATTCATATCATATCTTTATTGAAATGACACAGGTCAGCTAGGTTTGAATGGTAATAATAGAGGTATTCGGATTTGAGCTTCTGGCGTGAAAATCCTTCTAGCTTTGGTCTTCTGGCTCATACTTTAACATGTGTTTTGTTGCCTAGAAGGCAAATCTACAAGGAGTTTCACGCCAGAAGGACAAATCCGAACTTCCCTAATAGCATGAACGTGTCGATTGTCGACACAAATGGTAATTAATAAGAAGGTAGATAGATACTAATGTCCATGTCAGATCACATTCGCTCACTCCGAATCTCCATTTCAATAAAAATAAATTGCAGGTGGAGGTCAGGTTAGTTCATGTCCGAGATGTTATCACCACAGAGTAGGCTACCAGGACTCGAGAAACATTTAAAGTTTATCAACACAGCTTTTCAAGCCAAAGTGACGATTGCACTGGGACGAGTAGAACCCACCCATTCGTATCACAGAACTCACAAAAAAACTGTGATTCAGTGACGCAAACACCGTTAAATAATTTATGATAGTGTAGAAAAGAAAGAAACATGAAAATGACGGGATTATAATGACTCCTGGCTTGATGAACATGACACCAGTGGCACGGCATGAGTATGACGGAGAAACGAAATTAATATCGCACACTTTAAGCATACATGGCCAAGCCAAGTCAAAGCCACCTTCTGCACTTCAACTATAAATGATGAAATATCATTTTCCTGTTTTCTCCTCTGCCTCTCCTGTTCAAGGATAACAGTCTTGAATGCAATGCGATGCGTGACATGCAGGGTGGGAAGTAGGGATTGAATTAGAGAAGCTACTTTACTTGTCCTGTCCGGTCTTCACATTCATGTCCCGTCCCGTCCTTTTATGCAATTTTCCACAATCCGAGGGAGAAAAATGAGTAAAATTATGGTATTTTTGCATGAACCAGAGTGAGCAAAGGAATGAATGCTAATATTTTCTAACGGTAAGCAAGAAGTGGTCATTTACACGAAAAAATTACAATATTTTTAATGAAAAATGGGCCGGTGTCATGCTTTCATGCTTGTCTGCTCTACTCCTTTTCTGCGTTGTTATTTTTTGAAGAATTTTTTTGTTTTGTTTTTTTTTTTAATTCAACTTTTCTTTCTTTTTCCTCACTTTCGATTCACTAAAATTATTTTAATTCAGAAATCAAGGTTTTTAAGGGTTTACAGTTTTTCATGTATTTCTACCGCTTCTGCCAGCCTTTCATTTAAATTTAAAATTCCAAGAAAAAGAAACAGAATATAAATTGGACTTTCCCATTTACTAATTCAATCCGTTTGAAAAACCAATAGTTGACGAGACCAAAATAGAAAATTATTCATTTTATTTTATCGCATGATTTCATAAGAGCAGCCAAGTCACAAAAACTTTTAAAAACTACCCTCGCGCTTGATTGTAGGCTTCTAATTATAACCTGAAGACTACGAAGCTATGCCATGCCGATGTCGACATCCTATCCATTCCCTCTCCGCATGGTGTAGCATTTGAAGTGGCGTATTTACCGTACATTGTTTTAAATAATTTTCAGATGAAATAAAACCCTTCGTGATTGTGATTGCGCTTCACGATTTTAGAATAATATCACTGAATTAGCTAACAAGAAACGGACAAAAGAGCTGAGGGAAGGGATGTTCAAAACGAAACTTGATTATGAAATATTTTGATGAGACCATACCACACAGTATCCATCCAACTCCTTTCCCTTCCTCCTTCCATATTTTATTGATTCAAGTACACTTCCATCGAAATCCAAAAGTCACGAATTGGATAGTATTATGCTCACATTACGGTACATTACTATGTTTCTTTTTTTTTAATGACAGTGACTTAAGACAGGTATTTTTAAAATTCAATTTTCAATTCTGTTTTTCTTTCTCTGAGGGAGAATTACTTTTGAGAATTTACGAACGCCAGCCGGGCGGGCAAGCCAAATCAATAGCCAGGGCGGTTACGACTTGACTTAAGCTGAAGCCCAGCCTACTTGATTTTTTGAATTGAATACTTGAGTCGATGGTAATCGATGAGATGATTGCCGAAGCAATAACAATAATAACCGCATTCATTGTTCAGAAGTAAGCAGGACAGGAATTTCTTTTTTGTGAATGAGCTCGGTCATTCGTGGCTTTGGTCTTGGCAAAAAAATAAAAGATGTAATCTCATGACTGAATGCAACTCTTCGTCTCCGACTGGACTGGCTTGGGTTAACAATTCCGCATACCAAAAATGTAAAAGACAAAGTGAGGACAAGAGGAACCGCCTTCATCCATGTACCACGTACTTATCGCACCAGAAACAATTTCAGACAACAGAAACACAGCATTAGCAGTAGCAGCAGCAGCAATTAGGTTTTCATAATCATAAATTAAAGAGGTTTCGTGCACCTTCTTATCTCACCAAATGAAATTGACGAGACAATTTAATCAAATCAACCAAATTATTTAAGCTTATTAACTCTGCAAAGTTGTCCTAAACTTCCTCCCTTGATTTAAAATTAACTCCTTGATAAAAATTTTGTAGCATCAACATCAATATTTTTCTCAAGGCTCCAGGTTGGCCAAGTTGAAACACGGTAGTGTATTGTATGTAAACAAAAATACCAGCGGGGATTGCGATTAGCACTAATTAAATATTTTTTTTCACTCCAGCACAAAACAAAGCTAATGACTTCAGACAGAGTTGCACCAAATTTTTTAACTTCAAGTGACAGGACAATTACGCGGAACGTTCTCACTAGATGATCTAATTTCATGCATCTCCAGCGGCCCTCCATTAATCACTCTTCATGAAGGTACCTTGCCATTCACTCTCGTCGTGCCATAATTAACCAAGCACGAGATAGCACATTTTATTCCATAAATCGAGCTCACATCATCGCATCATCCAACGAACATAGCAAAGACACAATTTTTACTTTCGCAAAAGCAATGCCACAGGAAAACAAGGATATTTGTATTTTGTGAACTAAAACACGACTCTCACGAAATCACAGTGAGCATCTTCACCAAAAACCACATGTCACACAATATCAATTTAATTTACCTTGAGTAAATAAAACTGTCGCACGATTTGATCCGATCTGATCTTGTTTCGGGATTACCTACTCACAAACTGATTATGAGATAAAGAAAGGTTGCATAAAAAATTTATATTTTATGCCTAAGGTAAATTCCTTACTAAATTCGTTGGTGTTGAAGGGAGAAATGGAAAATGCCTCGTTGCGTCTACCTGGTCATCCATCCATTCGCCAAAGTGTCTGGCAGAGTACTAGGAAAGGGATGCAGTTTCTTACGAAGTCAAGAAAATTTTTGCACAAGATGAGATGGATGAAGTGAGTATGAAAAAGAAAGGGCTTCGTGTTAGATACCTAACAAAGTACTAAAGGAAGGCGGTAAGGTATGCTTAGCATACTATGCTATAATATAATGCACTTGATCAAGGCAAGATGAAAAACGTGGTGGTGCTAAGAAGCACTTCACTTGTGGTGTGGTCTGGTCTACCGAGTATGGTTATGGCAATGTTAATAACGCAACAGGTCTAAACATGAGAAAATTGTTGACGGAAATACAAACTGAAATAAATTGCTGTTCAGGTTGGCCGCTTCAATGAATGCTAAAGTGTTTCTGGTAGTGAGAAAGTCCTGAAGATGAGAGGAGTGTGCAGGAGTGTGAGGAAAACGCGTAATTACTTTTGATGTAACCCATTAAAAATTGGAATATCTACTGTACAACATACCATACATAATACGCATCTCCGAGCCGTAAAATGAGCATTGACCATATATCGGCCATCGACAGGCCAACGATGATGTCGATGGATGGATTGAAATCATTTTGAAATACGTATTACGTACCTGAAGAAAATTCGTCTTTTCTTTCCTCGCAGCATGTGCCTTCAATTCGAATGCCTTCAATTTTAAGTAGGTATTATTGTTATCGACTTCGACATGGATTTCAAAATCCAATTTATACTTTATCGATATTTTCATACAAAAAATTATGAATGTTTTGGCTTCCGTAAAGTATTACGGAGGAGATGATAAAATGATTTCAACACACGCCAGCTAACAATAATGAAACTGAACACCATGCTACATTTCCATTGAAATATTTAATATCAAATCTCGTCATCACATCGCACAAAAAATATTTATGCCAGTGTTGCTGCTGATGTGTATCTCATTACCCCGTATCAGTATCGGCATGAAGGATGCTTCAAAAAGTACAATGCCTTTTACGAATATCATCATCATTTCATTTCATCTCATCCGAGTCAGTGTATCAGTGGATCTCGAGTGTCATTTCAATGTAGGGCTGAAAGACGATAGGGTTCCTTACAAGGATCTTCTCCTTTCAAAGTACATACCTACTTCTGAAAAAATGTTTCTAAGAGTTGTAATCGAAATAGCATTCAGATTTGCTATGCATTGATTCGAAGATAAAAAAAGATGAAATATGCAGAGATGATATGCAATACAATATCTAATACATATTATACCGTAATGATTTCTTTAGAAAAACTTTGTTTGTAAACACAAAAAATACAACTACAGCACAACTAAGGGGCTACTAGAATTGCAGGTAGAAAAAAGGCAAGATAAAAAACATGTAAGGCAGGAGGATAATACCCCGATTTCTTCATTCTTCCATCTTCTCTTCTTAACTCACTTGCGGTAAAGATTAAACAGGTAGATAGAATGGATTTATGATGCATAAACATGGTCTTTTCAGTTGAAAAAAATCATAATCATCATACTCAGAAAATCATATTGAGATTAGGCTCTGTGGCTTCTCAGTTTTCGCATTTCAGTTAGGTTACTAGAATAATGCTTTCAGAAAAAATATATTGCAAGATCATGAATCATGATCATCAAATCATGATTTTCTTCTACGTTTTTCTGGCTTACATGATGTGCGTAGGTAGTTCGGTCTGCAGTCTTCATATGAAGCTCTGCAATTTGCTTACATTTCAAAGATGCAATACAACTTCAGGTTTTTGAAATATGTTTTTGCCAAAATATGTATGAAATGAACAAAATCTACTTCTTCTTATGATTATTACATTATGCACATGAGTTGATGTTTATATTGGAGGAGTAAAGATGAGAATCGAAAGTCCATCCATCATCATAATGCCCATGGCCCAAGTTCAATTCAAGCTGAACCCTTCACTTGAAATGCTAACAAAGAGCGTTTTTCTGCGAAGTATTATGAATCTTATGAAGGAAACATTGTTACTGTATGTATTTGATTTTTTTCTTCAAAAATGGTAAATCAAGCCCTAAAGCTCCTTTTCGTTTGGATTGAAAGAAAAAGCGCAATGATTTGCGATCTTTTCAGAAAACCAGCTAGACGGACGGATACATAAATCTATAAAAAAGTTGCATTGTAATAATAAGTAAGTCCATTATGCCTTTTCTCATTCAAGGTAATAGTATTTTTTATGCAAAATGTGATAGGCGGTCAATCCTTTGAATGCTGTTGTAATTGCAATTGTAAACTCAAAAATTGAATAAAAAGCGAACGTGTTTTTTTATTTAGGCATAATAATGAACTTTAAAAAAATAGCGAAAATACTTACCTGAGTTGAACCAAGGTCTTAACTCCATCCTTAAATATATGTATTGGATCGGCATATAACCACATAGAGCCCTTTTTATTATGACTTTAATTCATATCTCACAGAAGCTGTTATAGTACTTTCGAATAGGCGTGTTTTAAAAATAAAAAATGCTCAAAATAAATACACTTTTGTCAATCTCCATTCATTTGAACATCTTCGAAAGACCTGGTGGAGTGAAAAGAGTGGTCATATCAAGGCCTCTAAAAGCTTCATAAAACTTTTGATTTCGTTCGTGCTGAATTCTGAATTTGAATCATCTAATTTCCCTGTTGAGTTTCAGCAATGATTCCTTGTAATGTCTTAAGCTGAGATTCCTCATTTCAAAGGGAGCGACCGACAGCGACAAACATAAAAAATTGAATGAGAGAGAGAGACGGAGACATGGTTCATTGCACAAAATCATGACACTGCTCCGCACATTGCAAGAGACATAATGGTTATAGTAATGGTAATGACGCCGGCATGTTTTCAATGCACTAATAATAATAATAATGAAAGTTTTTTCAAGGTGTCTTTTAACAACTTTTTCCTCTTCAGTTTTGTCCGTCCCAAGAAAATGCAAGTCCTGCTCTAATGAATACAATAGTTTATGTGCATTTTTGATGATGACAAGAGTAAGAGCAAATAAAAATTCTCCTTTATTTTGGTTCTCTGCATGTCAACCCATTACATATTTATGAGCAATATGTTAAGGGTAAAGAGGAAAAACAAGGGTAGACAAGATGCGAAGGAAAGGGGTCACGGTGGTCACTGATACCAAATGAGACACTATACATAAAATGATGGACTAGAGCGAGCAAGCGAGTGTATACGAAGACGAGGAGCTTGTGCTTTTACGATAGAAAAGCGATTACCATTTTGCATACGAAAATCAATACAGTCGAACCCATTCAATTTTACCTGAGAAAAATTTTGGCCTTAGGCAACCTTTTCACTTTCCCTCGTGGTTTGGCCTACACCACACCACACTACACAGTCCTCAGAATTTTTAATCCGATGCACTAAAATTACACTTGAAGGCATATATGTACGTATATAATAGGTATTTACTTTTGCCCATAGCCTTCGGCTGAGATTCTATTACTCATTTTTGGCTCTGCATTTCCGATCTTGTTACGAAAATATATCACGTCCGCATTTTACATCCACATTCATCCTTCCACCGTCCGTCCCACCGAGCGAGTGAAATGAATGAGCTGCAAAATCTCACTTTTCATTTCCCTCTTCGTCAAGGGCTCGGCTAAGGTGATGCTGCGATTATGATTTACAGAGAGACATTCTGAGAAGACATTTAATTCGAAAGAGATGTGATGTGATAATGATAATGGCTACAATGATGGTGCTAATAAAATATTATTTTTAAGCTATATATTCTGCTCCTGTCATGTTACTTACAGTACAGTATATAGGAATAGTGGCGGTCATCGATCCTGTCGTCCTCATGAAAAATGATCTTCTAATAATAAACACGCGAATAATTTTTCGACTAATTTATTGCCGAAAGTACACCTACCTCAATTTAGCGATATGAAGGCAAGGCCATGTTTTTTGTGCGAAATGAACTGCCCAAAGTGTATTAAAAATATAAAGTTGATTAAAAAACTTGAATTAAATTCATACAGGCTTCTTTCTATTTTCAGTAGGACATCTGAAAATGTGAAAAGGGGGGAGTTTCTTCAAGTTACATGCGTACATACGTACTCGAGGCAATGCCAATCAATTCAATTCGACGAAGGTCAAAAGATTTATGCTTTTAGCAGCAGAGCAGCAGCCACAACACAACAAAAGATCAAATTATAATATTTTTTTCCTGTTTACATTGTAATTTGTATCATGTTTTAATTTTGATTCTTTCGTATCAGCATTTAATGATTCCTATTGGTACGGTCACTACTGGCCAACCAGCATCAGCAACGTCATCAACCCATCCATCTCTATATATTTAATAAGAAGCAATTGGTATCGATATCAATTACTCATCGAAATATCAAGATCGAATTTCCTTTCTCCCAAATGAACAGGAGAGATCGATAAATTGAATGACAAATGATAGGGAAATAGGTACGTATGTGCGGAATTATAAATTGACATTCAATTCAAAGTACACACCTTAACGATTTGCATAGAGAAAATTACTTTTAATATGCACTAATTTGACCACTATTATTAATTTTTAAAAATGAATAGAGCAAAAGCCAATGACAGTAGCCTTGATTTCAAATCAAATCATTAATCTTCAGCTCAGCTCAATTCTGGTTTCTTTCTGATCTCGCATCACTCCCCTGCTAAGAAATTTAAATTTAAATTGGCGTTATTCGAACTTGTTTTTCGTTTCCTCTGAAGCTTTCATCTGCCTATGTACATCCCATCAACATCACGAGTGTCACCTATATATCCACAAAGAACATTCATTGTCGATATTGTTCCTATGAAGTTAACTCATATGTAACAACTTTTTTATAAGATGTTACTGAACTCTAGTTTTGATTTCATTTGCAAAATTTGCAAAAACACAAAGTTGATAATTGTCCACTTACACAAGAGTCAAGCTGAATTTTTTTGGCGAAGCTGGTCCGACGAGACATCCTGTCTACAGACATGATTTACAGAGAAATCAAAGATTATCAATTTATATGCATGCGTAAAGAGTAAAAACAAATTATATTATGTCCACAGTTGGTCCACTGAAAAAAAAACCAGAACTGTTATCAGTCATCATTACTGTACGGACGGAAAAAAGAAATCGTACCTAAGCAAATCGAGTGGGGACATGAGTAAACAAGTACAAGTTTTCGAGATTTTCGTCATTCGTTTTTCACTTTCTTTCCTTTGCATAACCTTTTGAAAATTTACTTTTACTTTTTTCCTCCTTAGGACTCGAACTCAAGTGTTAATTCTTCTTGTCTTGGGTGATGTATGGTGATCACATCACATCACTCCTGCCTGCGTCGTAGCTTTAAAACAATGAGAGATGTGAGGTAAGGCAAGGACTTGAAGTGAAATGAAAGGGAAGTTCAGTTTAAAAGCATTTTTTATTATTGCTCTCAGCTATTTCATTATTTTTCTTTTGCCATCCCAAACATTTACAGGGAAATTAGTGTTTAATTATGAGCTTAACATGTAAATAAACAAATACAAGTTTTGCTCCTGGGGTACACCAGCTCTGCTGAATGAGATAAGATGCATCGCATCGCATGAGACTCGCTTTATTTCGTGAGGAAATTTTCATGAAGGCCTTTAATTGGCACCTGTGAAATTAAATAAGGTTTGACAAGCATAGACCAAAACAGTCTTTTGAAATCGAAATGTAAAGAGGAAAAAGTTATTTTTATGATTATTGACTCGAAGAATAAGTTTTGATGTGATTGTGAGTTTTGAATTCATAATGAATTTTTAATAACGAGAGTTTGAGTGGATTGAGCAGCAGCGTAGCAAACATGTTTGAAGATGAGTGCATTGCCAATTTCTGATAAAATACTGACTGTGACTCTAACTTGACGTCTAAATGGAAATGATGAATTTGAATTGAGCTTTAATAACCCCGAAGCTGATTGAGTCTTAGTGTTTTGAGAGGAGTTAATGAATGACAAGCCAAGCCAGAGATGAGATGATGAAGAGGATGACGAATGAAGAAAAACGAAACTGATCATAAATGATGCGAATGACTCTGACATATTTTCCCCTTGTCTCGTTTTTGTTTCACTTTTTGTTTTGTTTTGCCTCGCTGTTGGTAAAACTTAAAAGAGATGGATGGTTAGGCTCAGGTAAGATGTATGCTTGCTCATCATATCATCATCATCATTTTCTAAGTCATCATTATCATTAATTGCAATTTACCTTTCTCCTCCTGGCTTGGCTTGTTATAAATGGTCTCTTGGTTCATTCAATCAGAATTCCTCTTTGAAACGAAAATTTATTGTAGACTGTTCAAAAACGCAAACAAACTGCCTAAATGCAATGGTGTGGTCATCATGATCAATGTTTGGATTTGGATCTGAAGATGGCAAGTAATGCCAATAAAAGGATTTTTATTAGCATTTGCCAAGAAAATAATGCGTACAGCCAAAAACCAAAAAGAGAAGAGTGCACAAAAATAAATGGACCACTACTAAGGCAAATAATCTGCAGTTGGTCTGGTCATCTTCATCGTAACCATCATCATTATCAATTCATCATCACTGCAGTATAATCCACAAATAACCCTAATTATCATTAAATTACTCTTACGGGTAGACACAAAAGGAAACCACTGCGCGTTCATCGCTGCAGGTAAAATAGTTAAAGTTTATTCAAAGCGGAGGGCTACATATGAGCCGACAAAATAAAATGTTTTAAAAATGAAATGTAATGCAGTTTGCAACAACAACGACATAAACAACACAAGGCGCGTGTGTATGTAGATACTGTAAAAATCATTTTATGTAGCAATAAAAATGTAGTTTCACGTGGTATACTGGCACTGCTGCACTAGCCTAAATAAAGATTCAAAAAATATAATTTGCGACAGGGTTAGATTAGATCAGAACAAAAAGGGAACGGGGCAATGTAAGCAGATTGAGCAAATTGGATCAAGTACAGTTCAAAGTGGAAGAAATTAAAATTAGAAGGGTTTTGATTGACTGACCACTGGTCGTTTAATCAAGCCAAGTCTTTTCTGTCCTTTTCTCGATAAGCTTTTGGAATGCTTTGCTTGTGTTCATTCGTGAAATGGTTCAACTTCAGTCATTTTTAATTAAAATCTGATAAGACCTGCTGCAGTCGAGTCGATTAGATAACCAAACGCACTTTTGAGTTTATTTGACCTTATCAATTTTCAAAGGTCTAACTCTGCCTAGCCCAGACCTTCTAAATAAATAAGACAAGTGCATTTAAGAGTACCTCATTTAATAAGGGATCGCCTTTGAAATGATTGATTGAAATGTACAGAGCTGCTATTAAATATTTTTGTAGATCAAAATCTCAGTTCAAAAGTTTATGATTTATTTCGGTAATATTGAAGCAAGCGCAGCAGATAGATTCACTTCCATAGATTGACTTTCTGCTCTTTCCTGATAACTCATTTTTAATTAAAGTATTTATTGCTTGTCATCATCCATACTTATCATTAAATTAATGAGAGGTCATGGTATGTAACTTCGCTACTGCATGCAAACTATTTTGACCTTTCAGGGAAAACGAAGCAAAAGCGTAATGCATAATTTTTGTTAATGCAGTTTACAGCTTTTCAAATGCACTTCATTAAAATAGTTCATGGTTCAAGGCGATTTGAATTTCCAATTTTAATTTGATATTTTTGGCATCGAACTCGATTTCGTTAAAACACCTTACCACAATTGATTCTAGGAATAGTTTCGCCAACAATAGCTACATCCTGCGATTGAGAAATGCTAGAGTATATTTTTGGATGGTTTTTGTAATTTTTTAGCCGACCAAACAAACCAGTCTAATCAAATTTTTATATAGTCATTTTTGTGTAGCTCTTTTTACTGTTTTATCATGATATTGTCTTGCAAATCGAATTCATTCAGGTATGAACAGTTTAACAATGGTGCTTATTCAGTTTTCTTGGCCTTTAAAATTTTTACAAATCTGGTCCGGCTAGGTCTTGGCCTGGTCAGGGAACATTTTGTATCTTGTCTAATTGTCCATTTCATAGTCATGCGTGCCACTATTTCATCGACGAAGCTAAAAGGGATTCTTGAGATGCAGTTTTTCTTCACTGCATTCCTAAGGGACCACCTGCCGATCAAATCATGCGGAATTGCCATTTATTATTATTTACAACAGCCGTAAAAATTTGCCCCTTGTAAACTGCCAAAAAACGGTCTTGATAAGATCTTTATAAATTCATTTTTCATTGCATCTAGCATTTCAGAGAAAATATCATTTTTAAAGCTAACCACGAATATTATGACTTGAAGCTTGAGGCCGAACCATAGATTTGATTTAAATGAATGGATGAATAGAAACACAATTTTAGCATTAACTTTCGAGCCGTAAATCTGTAGTGGACGTCATCATCGTCATATCATTATGGAATAAATTGGCACTTGGCACCACTTCTCGGTCACATCTTTTTTCATCATACATTTATTTCGATCTCTTCTCTTCCTGAAAATTGATTTGCTACACTCAGTCGATCCATTGTTTATTATTTGCACTAATTCAAGGGTGCCTTCATTATTATTAAAGTATTTTTTACTCCATCCGCGTGTTACAATCATCATACTCATATAATATAATTGTGCTCAAATGTTTTGGCTTTGCATCTCAATTGTTCTCTGACTGTATCCTAAATAATCATCCATTCTTTCAATCCATTAGTTTCAGTCATTGTCTTTTTTCCTTGCTCATTGATTGCGATTATTATGATTAGAATCTCGCTGGATTATTTAGATTATTTATTCTTTGGAATTGTAATTGTAATCCATCCATAACCGTGCCATATTGGTCACGTAAAAGATTAAAGAAACTTGACAGGTTTTCCATTTCATCATTTCTGTCGGTTTAATGGAGTGACATCAAACACAACAATAATAATAGATGTGTAACTGTTCAATGAACAAACTCGGAGCAATTAGGGTCACTTACCAATTTAGTATTCTCCTATTGTCAATTGTTTGTCAAAAGATGAGATGATCATCACTGTAATCATCCGTTATGAAAAAGTACCCTTTGAATCTGATTGATTTGCGAAGACTAACGACTCTTTCTTCATGCACATTCCTTTCCATTTTGCATTGCTCAGCTTAGCTTAAATAATTATCGAGACTAAAATACACTCTTGCAAGCTTATAGGTGTGATATGATATCTTACCATCCTCCTGTATGACTATCAAACTATCGCGTCCCTCCCAACTCTCAAATCTTTCAAAATGCAAATTTTAGCTGAGAGCTCATCGGTATTCAAACCATGATTGGTTTCTTGCATGAATTATTAAAATGAAATGAGTGAGCTAGCATTTCAGTGCCAAAACGCCAAATTCAAGTCACCGTCTTTCATAAGTCAACGGGATAAAAGTGATTTAAAAGCTTTCTTAAACGCTATGCGAAGTCAAATTAAACTTGCAGCAGCCTTTAGCCTTAGAAATATCAGTGAGTACACTTGTTTCTAGTTTTCTAACTGACCGATCTATTATCGATTAAAAATCGCTAATCTCCCTTGCATCGTAATGGTACATGTCTCATCTTTTGATCAGCTACCTATGTACTACCTACCTGTGACTTCCTCCGTGGATCACATCAAAATCACTACATTTTGAAAGTTATAAGTTGTCTGGGCCTTTCCTCGAGCAAAAAAAGGGCAAGAAACGCCTAGCCCAGTAAAATGCAAATGCCTATGAGACACGACCACAATGAACAACATGATCATTGCATCTTGCGAACATGAACTTTACTAAGTTAGTAAGCAACAGCAGCACCAACCAAACGCGAATGCAAATCCCATCAAGAATCTTCTACTGCTTTCTTTCCTCTTCGTCGGCACCGACTCGTTTCATTACATCGATTGCATTGGGTGCCATTAAGGATATTACTATGATTAAAGGGAAGAAACAGCAATATCTACACCACGGGTTCTCGTATTCGTATTCGAACGCCTGCCAAGACAATAGCTTTGATTACCTCTGATTCGTGTTTCTACTACAGTTATTTTCTTTCGATGACTCTCGAATTCGCATCTCAACTAAATCCAGCTTCATTCATTGGATTCGGCCTTGCCTTCTTTTTAAAATAAATTACTAAAGTCACAAATTCGCAACACCCAGGGAGTACGGATTCATTTCACCCACACAAAAGCTGTTTTTGTATTCATCGTGCAAAAAATATTCATCCTCATTTTCATTTTTCTCTGGCAAATCAAAGTGACAAGGCCCTTGGTTAGCCTTTGCTTTTTATAAGCTCAGCTTCCCATTTTACGGCGGCGGTCTTGACCATTGTTGTAGGAATTTTTTGTTCAGCTCAATGGTCATCAAGTCATCATCATTAGTATTGGCCATATGGATAGTAAAAAATGTAATGAAGACGGAGTCTCAAAAGTAGCGATATAGATGCCTACAAACTTAACACGATGCCTTCAGATAAGTCATTTTTCATCATTGGCAACTCTACGATTGTGTCAGTGTGACTTTCGAGATCCTTACGCTATTACAAAGCTAAACAGACCTTTTTTATTAAGCTACTTTATTGTAAATTGATTGCTTAAGACTAAATGTAGGTTCCGTTTTTAATGGACTCTAGTAAAAAATCAATCAAAAATGCAAATAGCCCAATCGACCGCTACGCTATCATTTTACATGCGTTCAATGGCCCATAAGAATAAGCATTTTGCCATTGAAATTGAAAATTAAAAAAATCTTCACTTTTTATTTAAAGTTTTAGATTGACAACTATTTTATTTTTTGCAGCAATCAGTCAGACGAAGCGCTGAATTGTTAATTGAAGTGGTAAAAACAAAAAATAGGAATAATGATATGACGGCGGCGGTTGTGTTGTGATGGCCTACTGCTGCAAATGTGGTGGTGATCTTGATGGTGCATGGTCGGAGGTAGCACGGTTTTGTTCAGGTGAACGCACGACCACGCGAAATAAAATTGAGGAATTTTTTATTATTGGTAAACATCTATAAAAAGCGTAAGTGATTGCAATATATTCAAATTGAGTTGTGTTATGTTCGGAGAGGGGAAGGTACTATTTCGTAAAACTATTTTATCGTTTAATGGCGCACATTTACTATTACCTTCCCCAAGAAAGCGAGAGTGAATCAGGTCTTCACAAATATTTTCGCATTGATATCGCATCACATCTCATGAGTGATTGCTTTTTTATACTATCACACATAATCAACTTGGCATGTCATCTATTCTGGCCTAGTGGATAAAAGGCGATTTATGCAAATGAGAGGAAAACTACGAATAAAATGTCCTACTGTACCGATTGCATTCATTCATTCGAATAATGCGAGTTGACAAATAGGCACGCATTAGGAAAACGAAGGGAAGCTTTTGGTCCGATCATTATGATGTGGTTATGCAATAAAATGTAATGCATACATACATCACAAGAGGAAAAATTCTTTTTAAAATGCTCACTTTTGTCCTGTCCTCTTGGTTATGGTGCTTGATGTGTCCTCAAAAAATTTGGAAGAATTTAATCATTCCTCAAAGACATCCATCCAGCTTAAAATGTTTGAAAAGCTTGTTTACGCACGTACTACCATTAAAAATAGTTGTACAGAGAAATTTTCCATTTAGAAATTACTTTACCTGTTGTTTGAATAGACAAAATGGGGGAATATCATAGGGACGTGATAAATTATGCAAATCAGCTTGAGAAAATGAGATAGAGGAAGCTTTCGCAAAGAGGTTTGAATTGACTTGGCTTGGTTAGATTGAAGCGTAAATAAGTAAATAGATAATAATGAGAGGATTTTTGTTTTTAAATAGGATAGGGTAGAATCGAGATAAAACTTTTGAAATGGTGGACTCGTTCGCAAATGTGAATAATATGCAGATGATGAGGACGTTGTTGTGATTATGCATTGTCATCTTTTCTTGACGAAAAATGCTTAAAAATGATGGTGGATATAAGTATTGAGGAGGAGAAGTGTGAAGTAACGTCTAACACATTTTATGATCATTGTTAACGTTAAGGAAAATTGGGTGGAATGAGGTGACACAACGAATAAAACGGATAATATAATAGTGATGTACCATGATGGCTTTAAAAATAGTTGCGTAATGAACGGATCTGCGAAATATTTTTTTTTGCATAATCGGCATTTCTAAGTAAGTAGAGGGTAAAGAAATGAAATGAAACGAAGGTTGGTAGAATAATTAAATTGGTCCTGTTTAATAATTAATCTGTCAACGAAAGAAAATTACAACGTTTTCATAAATTGGTGAACATAATTAAATTTAATTAGCATATTATATGACGAAGGATCAATTCAAGAGGATAATCTTCTTGATCCTTGATCTGTTTGACTTTGTTATCGTATTTTAATTGTCGTTGTATGTGTTTTAATTGCATTTATTCAGTAGTGTGTTGTATTAATTTATTATTATTATTTAGTTTTTAGTTTGTATTTACGAAATTAAAATGTCATGCACGTTTTATAAAAATAACAGACAACTGAATCACATAAAAAAGTTGCTTACGTCAAATATTTCATCGTCATTCGAGGGAGCATCGTAGTGATTTTATTTGAAGGTTAAATACATGATTAAAAATAAGGTTCCTAAAACTATTCAAATCTACAATTTTACCTTTAATTTCTTGAGGAATGTCTATCCAGTGTCTCACTGCCGCATACCTAAACATGCATTTACCAAAATGACTTTGAATATCTATTTCAGGAAATCTTTGTAGTGTGAATGTTGTTGAAATTCCAAGAATTTCTTAAAAGATTTACCAGTAAGTCTTGCATTGCATTGCATTGCAACCTAATGAAATGACTAAAACCTGACAGAAAAAGATGCAATATCTAAAAATATGAATTTTCTTTCATTGATCCTCCTGAACCAGTTTGGCGAAGTTTACTTGTGAAGGTCGAATGGATACAGTAATAGAATGTTTATTTATTTTATTTTCTCTTTTAACTTTTGGTTAAGGGACTTTTTCTCTTATGCTGATACCAATTACCAACCCGTTACTTCATCAAAATTATCGTATAAACAACAAAAAACCCATCAGTAATAATTACAAGGTGCATTCTTTTCTTAATATATTTTAAGGTATTATTCATATTCAATATTCATTCATTGCTTTTTACTTTCTTTCGTTCAATAAGTCGTGAAGAAGCATTGAAGAGAACAAGTCCAACAAAAAATATGACTGCAAAAACTAGCGAAGTTTCATTGCCCTTTTTCTCGTTCAAACAAACAGCAATCCAAATCCAAACCACCTCACATTAATTAAACCTTTCAAAATGAAAGTGAGCAGTGGCATAATTATCATCCGTTTGATTTTATTTTAAAAAGGTACAAAATCAAAACAAAAGATGCTTGAGTTTGAAATAAGTCAGTCGAGTCGAGTCCTCCCCATTAAGTTATTGACCTGTACATACCAAAAATGAAAAGGACCATTTTCATTCATTTATATTATCACATCATCATTTAAATTCCTGTGCGCCTGCATGATTTTGTAATTTCCTTTCTGGTGGGATGGATTCGTGGTTATGACTACCTATTCATTTGTGTAAATTTAAAAGCGCAATTTCCCATCACCTTTCCTCTCCAATACAAGTTCTTTCCCTCCTTTTTTGATTCATACATTTCATAAAATTGTTATTCAAAAAATCATAGCATTGGTGATAGTGATAGGTACTTTTGCAAATGCACATTTACACTTACACTACACTACACATTTAGAATACTTGCACCAAACGAAAGCAAGCAGAAAATAGTAAAACTTTTAGCCATTCACGATTTGATAGCAATATGTATACAGTTTTCAAAACGTTTTAATCTTTTAGGTTGAACAAGAAATATTTTTTTTTACTAATTTTGGAAATTGCTGGCAAATAGCAAAATTCTGTGACATCTAACGATGAACGAAGTCATTAGTTTCTGTAACCAAATTCTAATGTTAGAGGCATTAAATATAATTGTACAAGTCGATTACCAGATTTTAGTAGTATATCAGTTCTTCCTAGTCAATGTAGTCAATTTTCAAAACTTCGTATCAGTTTCTTGTGCTACTGTACATGCAAATATAGCTTGATAAAATTATACAATAGCCGCAACATAGTGTTCCTCAGTCCATCAATCCTTTTTAGATAAGAAATGATCTAATGTGCAGCACATTTAAATGGTCTCATCATCAGAAACCTTTTATCATCCTTACCACCTGACCCATTCAAATGACCAGCGCAGCATCACAACCGCCATCATCTTTAGTCACCTGAATCTGAATTGAATGAAAAAACTTTAGGTAGTGGATAATTTGATAAGTGAAGTTCCGCATTCATGAAAGACTTTGTTTCGAAATAACATTATTTATCGAACAGCAGCGTCGGTATATGAGACCAGATGAAATGAATCACTCTGAATACAACCACGATGTTTGTCTTCTGACTTGGCCCTCCTATGCAAATCATTTTTTACGGTCGAATTCCTCCTGTGAATTTAACCTTGTGTTCCCTCTAACGAAATTCTCGCAATTTGCGTAACAAAATGAAAGGAATTCGATTGAAGGTGCACGTTTCTATAGTACATAAAGCGTAACAATAACATTAAAAAAACTTTTCTGCCAAGTGAAGACGATGATGATGGGGCGATGCATTAAAGATGACCACAAGAATTATTCAAATGGGCTGTAACAAATGTACTTGTACACACGTAATTATAGGGAGTTAGCACAAAAACAAAAAACGGTACACACTTTAGAATGGAACAATAGGAAAGTGGCGATGATGATAACATACCTGTGTGCATGATTTGATAACAATGAAATATTTTACTGTTTTTTCTTCTACTTTTACAAACGTAAATATGAATGGGTAGGACCAACCGCAGTGACAGCTTGAAATGGTTTTGGTTATGCAAAAAATAACATGATCTTAGGTTCTAAAATAAATATATGCAATAAATATTGAAATTATTTGTGCACTACCAATAACGGTAGTTATTTGGAGAAAAATTGTTTTCACTTTAATATGACGTCAGAAACTGATTAAGGCAAAACTTATACACAAACTTGTACACAAAGTTGGAATTTCATATTTTACCTTTATTTATTAGGATCACGCTAAGCGTAAGCTATGCGTAGATACTTATGTTTTCCTGTTGTGTGTTGTCCGTCCGTCCGTCCAAACGACAACTCTCGAACGAATTTGAATTTTTTAAATCTGTTTTTTGCAATCGATTCCTCAATCCAATATCTAGCCTAAGTTCGTTGATGGGCGCGATCGGTTAACTCCTTCGACCGTTAAAAGTTTCAAAATTGTCAAACTTAAGTGAGGCATGCTCATATAGGTTTTCTGACATCAGGAATCTATTGAAGATGTCAAATTTGATTTTACTGTTAAATTCCGTTAGAATTTTCAAACATGAAAAAAGTTGTTTATGAAATACCTATATCTTCTTCATATAAGGGAGATGATACGACTATGATTATTCATGAAATATTCTTACCCCAAATCCGATTTTTCA
>JAHZNI010001856.1:0-11613 GCA_027744415.1 Seira ritae | reverse complement strand
AATTCTTATCATCGTTTACTATAATAGATGCTAATGGGTTTGTTGGACCGAGGGATATGCGGTCGCTCCGAACTAATTTTCAGATGATATTTTAACGTTAGTTAAGTTAACGATCTCTTATAGGCTATGATCATTCATGTCAGACAAGAAGTGAATTTATTTCAAATCGAACGGAATTAGTCATATAGATATTCATAAGAAAACATCAACTGAGATGTAATTAAAATGAACTTGACTCGGGTTTGATTTGTGTCCAGACAAGCAGTAATAATGTAATGTTACATATATTCCGTCGATTTCTGTTGGGTTTTTGTATAGTTAATCTTGTAATGATGATGTGGTGTGTAATAAATTGTAATTTCTTAATTATGACTCATCATAAGTTGCATGGGATGTCGTTTTTACCAAGTAAAATGTTTTCTTTAACCAAAATGCGAAAGTACTGATACCGAAATATCGCAGCGTAGGCACCTTCCACTCCATTATTCTACTCCATTTATTATTACAATTACCTACATAGTTATCAATCAGAATAATATAATCATGTGTGACTTGTGACTGACACGAGTAAATTGTGTACATTACTAGGAAAAGTGCCGTTTCGTGAACATGAATTTGTCATTGAAGGGTAAGATAATTAAATTGCAAATGAAAAGAATTTACTGGCTGCATATAGGCTTTTGTGGACTTTGTATTTGCTAAGCTTCATTATCGATCAGCATGTTTGCATATTGTCTAATACTCACAGTTAATACTCACAGATATTTTTTCCTCCGCTTGGAATCCTTTGTTATTACGACCACAATTACATACGCCCATGGAATAAACCTTCTGTCTGTGCAGATCTGTGTTGTGTTGTAATGAAAAAAGTAAGCGACGAAAGCATGAAAACCAATGCAGTGTAAATGTAGATGCAGATTACATGGGAGCGTGCATTATCATATCGCACAGAATATGCATGGAAATATTTTCTTGTTCAGTAAACAAAATATTTAGCATGCAAAAAAATCCAGCTTTGCTCGAGAAGAAAAATTATGTCATTTCGGACTTCGTATTGCATTTCGGGTGCAAAACGTTTCTCCGGGCATGAGTACAAGGTCACAAATAAAGTCAAGACAAGTATTGTATTAGTTGGCAGTTCTGAGGACTTTATGGGACAATTTTTTTTACCAAACCTTCCCGAGCATATTACCGAATAACTTCAAAAAATTCAAAAGCACGAGTTTTCATTGTAATTAAATAAATAATAAATAGGTCTCATGTTTCGTTCTTTCATTTAAAACTTAAAATAAATGGCGATATATTGCCGTGTACATAGTATGTTAGTGATAGTAGAAACAGAAAGTAACAGTGAGTGGTCATATTATAATGATGTTGATGATGAGAATGATAAGTATAGTATTATATGGTTAAAGGGATGAGGAGGAATAAAGGTGTCCGGGGAAGTTAGTGGATGCATGTGAAAAGCTACTTGCGTTCTTTCTTTCGTCCCATTCCATGAATTCGGCCCTTCTGTATGTGCAGCAGTAGTGAAACTATAGAGCGTAGTTATATTCTCACACTTGCCTACATCACCATACCATAACACTTTCACGGTATAGAAATAGTACAGTGTTTTGGATAGATCCCCTCTGCTGCTTTAAAAAATGTTGTATTTCCTTTCCTCCTTCTCCAGACGAGCCTTGTTATGTATGTATCACTAGCTCACACAAAAGTATTGCATATTTCCTTACTGCTCGCGTAAGGTAAATTCAACCTACTCGGTAAGTGAAGACCATTTTTAATTTTAAAATAAAAATTATAAATTGTTTTTGTGGTTTGTGTCAGCAAAACATCTTATGCTGCATGCATACACAAATTAAACTTGTATGCAATTCGTTAATTATAAAATATAGACAAGTTCGATCTCTCTGCTCTTTCATGTACCTCTTTTAAAGAGCAATTTGTTGTGATACCTAAATTTTGTACAATTATAAAAGGCATCGCATTGTAGAAAGGTTGTGATTTAATTTTTAATACGTATATTTCGAAAAGTATAGAACACTTTTTGCTAATTTAAAAATAGCTGATAATAAGTGCTGTTCGTGTTGTATTCATTAACCGTGGTCTTTTATAGGTACTATTCGTAGACAAATATAATATATCAGGTATCATTGGTTGTATTGTTTCAATTTCAATCACGAAATGCAAATAACATTTTTGAAAGAATGTGGTTTAGTTTTATGTTAGACTAGGGTCAGGTTCTGTGGTTTTTTTCAACTTCTGCAAATGCAATGAGCAATAACATAAAGAATTTTGTTGTAAATACGCCTCTTGTCCTCCACTGCCCAAGTTTCTAGAAAGATTGATGACGTAATTACTAAATTAATTACTTCCATTGAATTACAGATTTCTGGTATTAGTCTAAAATTGGAACCAATTCAAGATGACGGTCATAACTAAACCGTTGACAAGTGAGAAGAAGGCGGCCGATAAGACTCCGCTGGTGGTCCCAGTAACTACCGGGGTAAGAAGACTATGATATTTACGTCTATGCAGGATCTTTACTGTAAACGTGTACTGAGTACGAAATTTTGAAAATTGTCCCTTTGCGTACTTTCGAAAAGGACAATGCTGATTTGGAGAAAGGTGCTGCGACAGCAGCGGCAGTTAAGGCTGGTGAAATGGAGCCTGGATTCAATGAGCGATACCATTACATTCTGAAAAAGAACAACAATGCTCGAGTGTCGAGCTCGACTACTCTTTGCTTGCTTGTAACAGGTAAATGTCTAGTATTCTTCATTAAACTGATTTTCTTTGAAATACCTAGTCATTAGATGTTTTAATTACTATTCATAGCTTTATTGGTGATGGCTGTTGGAGTTTTCTCCGGAGTATATGTTTGGAAAATGATGACCCGAGACCAGGTGGTAAGTGTTTATTCTGTCGTCATTCCAAAATATGTATAGATAGTCCTTGGTCATGTCCAATCGTCCCTAATTCATATTGTGTGTATTTTTTGGTATTGGCCCTTTTAAAGTTGAAAAACTTCAAGGGCTGGTGCAGCGTTCCCTACACAGCCACTTCGCAATATTTCAACCCCAAACTCCATGAGTTGGCTAGCCCAAGGTTGGGTGAGCCATCAGTTGATGATTCGAAAACCGATGCCATGAGCAAGGTCAGTTATTGGAATGTCTTTAGTAGTGATCTTTCAGTTGTATATTTTTGAACGTGCATGAGAATTTTGTTATTCTATGTTTCCGACCTTATTCCCCGTGTAGATGTACATACGTGTAACTTTCGTTGTGAACAATTATATAGATTGATGATGATGGATTAAGCAGTTGGTATGAGTCTGATACGGATTCACAGGGAGCCGCTTCGTTTTTCCGCGAAGAATTCGAGATTGATGTGGGCAGCGAGAAGTATTCCAAAATCCAGGTTCCTGATTTCAAATATGGCCGACTTGGACGCTTCATTCATGAGTTCGATTCGGTAATTTCAATAAATTTCAACTTGTTTAGCATTTAGGTACGCTCAGTATTCACGGAATTTTGTGTGTGTAGAACAAAACTGCAATTGTGGATCAGACTGCTAAGCGCTGCTTTATCATGCCACTGGATCGGGACAGGGTGTTGCCTCCGAAGTCAATGTATGACATGATCGAAAAAATGTGGAAAGGTACCGAAAGGAAATCTTTATACATAGTTTTGCAGTATGACGTAGTAGGTAAATACGACGTTAGTTGTGGACAAATCTTGTATCTGTGAACAGGCTACTATTCAGTCAACACTAACCGCGTGCGAGAAACCATGAGAGTGGTTCTCCCACCTCTGGATGATCTTTCTGAAGTTGGTGAGTATATTCGCCAAGAATGTGAGGATAAAACTACTTACCGCCTTGAGAAGTCTACTGATCGAAGTAAGATATTTAAAAAATTCTACACGAAGGCATTGCCATTTCCAGAAAACTAAGCTCATTCCAATGTTCTTTTGTCCGCAATTTAGTCTTCAAACGATCTGCACCTTCATCGCTTCCCATTCACTGAATTCACTGGTTTGGCTACAATGGAGTATGACATCGTCAACATGAATCATCTTGATAAGTTTGAGAAGAAAAACCAATGAAATGCTTTTTAAGATCTCGCGTGAATTTTCTCTAGTTAGATATTTTCGACAATTAATATAAAGCTAACTTTATTTAAAAATCATGTTTAGCTTCAATTTTCCCCACCTTTAAAGTAAGAACACTTATTTATTAGTTATGTTATGTAGTCTTTCGCTTTATCGTTTTTCAATAGAAAAAAACGAAAGCATATAACAAGATCAAATACAAATGATGTCATGGTCGGTATGATTTAAAAACAAAAATATTTAATTAATTTTCCGTTATAGACAACTTAAACAAACACGAACGTTAATATATAATATATATACTTATCTATTATCTTATCAAGTTAAGTCTTAAAAATACAAAATATTAGGCTTAGAACAATCGAATACATACCCAATGTTTCAGTGTGAAAAGAATTGCTGCGGATGCAAGTATCTTATACATTTCAAGCCGTCATAAGGATCCATCGTTGGAGGCTATTGGTCAATATCTATTATAACCAAACACTTTATTCCAGCTTCCACTCAACGTGCTTGAAGTCGACCGCTTTAGCAGTAACACGAACATAATTGGATTTTCTTGTAATTTCTACATTTAATTTTGGATTTCGATGTTTCATGGGCTCAATCAAATTGTATAAAGCAGCATTCGCACCAAGTTGAGAGCTGGAGCGGAACGGCATCGCCTTTACCCTAAAACTGACTTGTGTATCGATTGAGCTCTTGTACAAGTTCTAATTTAGATTGTAATTTAAACATTAGCTTTTAATTATATTTCGACAATTTTTATTTTAGAAACTATAAATACATGCCGTTTTTGTAGTGTAGCAGAAAATCCCACAAAAAATGATTCCTATGATTTCACAAAGTTCCTCCATTTGCGTTCGTATTTTGTTTCTTTTTGGAATTTATACGCTTACGCTTTGATTACTTACTTTTATTTACTTTCGTTGTTTCGTTTTTGCACTGCTTTCGTTCATAGCAGTTTTCTTAGACTTTATTACATTATTTGTGGTAGACAATCTTTATGAAGTAGGCCAAGTGTTGGCAATAAACTTCACTGACATTTCGTTGTTGAAGCACCAATCACCTCATTGCGTTTATACGGATTTGTCGTTAATTTTAAAAGAGTTAATAAATGTTACAAATTATTGACTACTTTGTGCTGTCAAAATAAATGAACTACGCCTGATATTGGTTTATAATGAACTGCTTGAATTTACGTAGCTTCAAATTATTCATGCCGGAATGACTAAGTATCAAGGAAAACTTCAATGGTGACCAGAATTCGTCGTGCATAATATAATATACATAGGTATTCAAGGGCATTAACTATGAAAATCAAAGTCATAATTTTTACTTTGGAGGACGTAAAAGGACGTACTTTGCAGTAAAAGTAATCTGGAGCAAAAGTAATCTGGAGCAAAATTACCTTAAATTACCAGTCATTTGGATAATGTGGAGCATAATTATTAAATATATGCATTTGCTCAAAACATCAGGCATTCCTGGCACCAGAACTGCTAGAAATCTTGCAACACCCCACTCGTTCCCACTCACCTACACATTAACTTGTAATATCTTTTGTGACCACCTAAACTTTGGAGGAGTAATGCTTGACAGGAATTATTTACTTTCACAGAAAAAACTTTTCTATGAAATATAATTAATAATGACATAACGATTTCTGGGAACGCGACTCTCCCATGTTATTTTGACCATGACCTTAATAGAGCTACTATGTTTTTCAAAATCTGGTTAAATTAGCATTTCTCAATTTTTCACCTTGTACTCTCACTTCACCATGCAGTGCGTATGAGGTATGAGCGGCTGTAGGTTGGATCCTGAATAAACTTTGCAAAGTTTTGACCGGGGAAAAGAACCTTTTAAGAGTTGCTGATTAGACTTTTTACTAAAAACGAGAGCATGAACTTGAATTTGCATAACAATTACGCACGCTTCATTTCATGTAAATTTTCTCTCACAAAACGTAAACTCTTTTCATGCAAGTTTTCGTTATGAATATAACTTTTCACGAAAATTATATTTCTCAATAAATACCTACCTCGAACCAGAAGTGGAAGTAAAGGGACAACATAAATTGCTATTGCTGAGATTTAGGGGGAAATCTGTGAGCGTCTATATTTAATTGCTTCACCATAGGAACTAATGCATCCGCCATTAGTCAGTCACAATGCAATTAACGCATTTTAATTGCTTTGTTAAGCAAACTACAAAATATTGAGAACAAATCTTACTTCGTGGGGTCTTGCTCACAAATATCGAATTTCCCAGTAGTCTAACACCTACACCTGAAATTATCTTGTCAATACGCATAGACGAAAAAGCATATTATAATAACTACGTCCTAAAATGAACATGAACCTGCGGATATTTCAAGATCATGTGCAAAAATAACTTGAATTTAGGATAGTAAGTAGTAATAACCTCTGACATTAGACTTTTGATGGATGCACACATTTTGATGGACCAAAATATCACTGTAATCCTGGATTAGCCTCATATTTAGAATTTGGATTCGAAAACAATTTATCAGTTTCCTTTGCTGGTGGACGTATTCGAGGTGGTTCTTTTTCTGTAAAACCTCGCTCGTTATGGAAGTGTGGCATCTGCGAGGTGATGCAATTTTATTATTTTTCCGCAGTGCTACATGAATAAATAGCGTTTCACCCAGGTTGCCCGTTACACTTCCAAGCCCGTGATGTCCCAAAACTTCCTGAAACCCCAACGGAGCTAGTTTTGTTGTACACCGTAAAAATAGTTTTACTAGCACATGCAAGAAAAGTGCTGAGCTCCTTGCCTTTCTGTCTTTTCTGAAGCACACTTCTTGTAACATTCAATTTTCTGAACTTAAGCATGAAATAAGAAATCCATTTCACTTTGATTTTTAACTTAGAACATACCGTAAAAACTCAAAATATTTCCTAGGCTTAAAACCAAAATGACATCGCTAGGTAGGATTATAATTTGAGGCTGGCTAGGCAATTTCTAGAGGTATGGTAAATATACAAAAATATTTCATTTTTATCGAAGAGAATAATATAATGAAAACAGTTGTAGAAGAAGCATGAAAAATTTGAATGAAACAAGGCTTGAATTGCTAACATTAATAGGCCATGATGATGAAATAAAATCAAACCTTTTTAAGCTTTACCTTTATTATCCCAAAACCCCAGAAATAATACCCTCTTGATGGATTATATCAACTCGTATTGAGCCTGCAAGGAAAAGGCCCTTTATTGACTAATTTATTTTAAGATTGAGCCAGCCGAAAGACAAATCCTACAATTGGGTAGGCCATATATGAAGGCGAGCTAAAAAATCGAAATTTTCTTGATAGCGTGGGTGTTAATTCGAGGCAGGACTTTTCTAGAGGCAGGAATTATTTTGAGTTTTTACGGTAGGCTACCTACATCCTTCGTTTTGGGATTTACGTGCATCCAGTGTCGTTAAGTGTCGCCCAGTTCATCAATATTTAAAGTAGAATGACCTAAATTAGCACAGAGATTGTGCAAGCCACTTTGAATGTCAGTCATGCAATTTTTCAGTTTATCTCCATAAGAAGCAAGGCCACTCCATACTTTCCAAGCGACATCATCATTGTCGCGTCCGAAAAAAGCACACAAAAAAATCGTGAAGCAGTTTTTAGGCTCTTGCCAAAGTCAGAAAAGTAAAACCATTCCGTCCTACAGCATGCATGAGTTGAGCAATTTATTGAGCAAAAAATTATCTAAAACGAAGTGAAACTGATTTCTTTTACTACTGCTTTACGTTTTCAACTTCAACTCAGCTAATTATGAAGAGAAAGGAGAAAGAATTGCCTGGACATAAGCCCGTGTCGTTCCGCAGCTCCTAACTAACGAGGGACTGCCTTTTGTACAATGGTAATATTATGTGGAACTACATACTTTTGGACTACGGGTACACACGGTAACATACATACAGTAGCCATTCTGGTGGTCTCCGTGCCTGCTGATTGCGATTGCACGAGTTGAAAGTTTTTTCAGTGGCCAAGAGGCAGCCAAGGTGAACGCGATGAAATCCACTTTCTCCGCGCTCGCTCCTCAAATAGTACGCAGTAGAGAGACCTGTTTAATGCCATTATTACGGTCGTTTTTTAAGTTTTCCATTTCACACAACAATGAATGCATAATATTCTCTTGTACAATACAAATACTTAATGGTAACATGCAATATGACATTAGAAAATACACCTAATTTTCTCAGGTACATGCATCATAAGGAAGTCATAAAGATTTTTTTATAACGGCTCTTGCTTGCATTTTACTTAGAAGGAAAATAAATATTTTTTCGGAGGCTAATATACAGCATTAGGAACGTTCCTTTCTTGTCCTTCCCTAAATTATATTGTTACTGCATGTCCCTCCGCCTTTTACCTCTCTGTCTAATAAAGCTTTCTCTGAACTTTTTTCACTGCTACTCTGTCCTGGTCTGGAAACTATAGAAAAAGTGTTTTAAAGCCCAAAAGCTCTGCTTTCCTCGTAAAAAACGAGCTTTCCACATTTTCCTTCTGCTCCTTACTGCTGCTATGAATCTATGCCTTTTTATTGCTTTTCCCTTATACCAAAAAGCGTGCACGGATACATGAAACTGAAGAAACCAAGCATTTTAGAAAGCAAATTAGAGCGAGCACTACTATTCTCCGGGTCCCGTCGTCTGCACTGCGGATTTTTCCGTCGTCGTTTCTCGAGCCTGGTCACAACTACAAAAAATTACTTTAGGTAAAGTTTACTATTTCTTCTACTATCAAAGCCAACAAGCATTACTACGACCACTTTTTCCCTTTACTATTTTACTACACATTTTCCATCATGATTCCTCCGTTTCCAGTTATGTTACAATTTTTTTAGCATGATACATGCGTTATAGCCTTAAGACAGATATAAGAAAAAACGAGAGGAGAAAGAAGCACAATTCAAGACTAAAGTTCTCTCGTGGTTGGCCTAGCCTGTCTCTCTCTGCTCCTTTCTCTCGTGTACTACTACGGATGGTGATGGTGCAGCAGTGGCAGTAACGGCAGCGAAAGATGGAAGGGGAAAAGCTTAAGAGCATAAAGGCTTATAAAAGTGAGCGTATAACTTTTTAACACTACTCATGTTTCACAAACTCTCCCAGCGACAGCAGCAGCTTACACATAACGATTTCTACTCCTTGTAGAACAACAACTACTACTTCGTCTCCTCTACTTTGTTATACCTAGAATGACCAAACCAAATCAAAAACAAGCAACCGACCCAGCCTGGAAATCAGCTTGTGTTGTTTTCAAATGGAAAAAAAGGAACGACTACTAATAACAAAAAAGGGAGAGCGAGAAACAAGAATAGTAATATTATTTCACACAAATTAACTTTCATCTCCCAACCTCCATCATCAACCTCCAATATTTCCTCAGACAAGAAACTCTTGAGAGGGAAGACAAAAAAAATTATTTAGTCCCATCATCATCATACACTCACAGTACAGTCTTGCTACTAAAAAGTTTTAAAGTTTATCCGTAATCTCAGATAATTACATTCACCACGCAAAACTATCTTAACAAACTTTCCATAATCACAAAGGATCCAATTCTTTGCTTTCAAATTCAATTCACCAAAAAATATACTACAAAAAGCAATCTGCTGTATTTAAAGTATTATTATACTCTAGTTACATACTAAGTTTCAAAAAACAAAGACAAAACGAGGAAGAAAGCTACAACATACTAGTTTTTATGAAGAATACTTCTGCTTCTTCTCAATATAATAATATGAGAATAGATAGTGTTACCGACTCCTGCACCGTAACGTATGTATAATCCAAGTAAAACTCTAGTTCAGTAATAATAATTAATAAAAGAGCAAACTTTCCTTGCAATTTTATTTTTTCAGCTTTCACTCTATAATAATTAGTAATAATTTTATTGTGCAAAGTATAAAAAACAACGCCTCAACCATCTTCACACTTTTTTCTCCTCAAAGAAATATCTCGGGGAAAAAGTATAATATCATCAATACATATCAACTCGGAGCCTGGAATATTTTTCAAGTATACTAAACTAATTTTTATTATTGTAACTACTTTTCCAAAGCTATCAAAATTAACATTGTTTTAGTTTGATCAGCAATTGTTACTTGTACTGTCACACAACAATAGCCTATATATATTTTTGAAGAGGATCTTGTTCATTAAGGTTACCAGCTTTCTCCAGTAAAAAGCACACGTAATATTATTGAATTATAGCTTGTATTCTATTCTCATCTCATCGCGACCGTCTTGATACATATCAAAAAAAGTCATATACATATCAAAACAAAAAATTCATTTTAAATTGCAGTTCAGCTTTTGAAATATATAAGTTTTACTGAAACAGAAACGTCTTGAAGCTTACTCTAAATCAGTAAATCTGAAGAAAAGAAGTGTGTTTCCTGTGACAACGGAATATTATACATGTGGGGCTGAAATTCTCTTTCATTCTTCAACTAAGATTGTCTGATCGCATATTACTCTACTTCCCAAAAGAACAAACTGGAATGGATGAATTACTGCTACATAAAATTTCAAAGAGAAAGTGTTTTGAAGTGTTTAACTCGCTAGAGTGAAGTTTTTTCGTCGGGTTTCCATTCTTCTGAAGAAAGCTCGAAAACCTTTTCCTGCTCAAAACGATCATAGTTTGTTCTGAATGTGTTTTTTTGCATTTCCATTGCATATGAAAGAAAAAGTTATTTTCTCTGTTATTTATCAAGTGTATTCGGACAATTTGTGAGCAACACGGCACAATTATTTAACGTGTTTTTATAACAATAAAATTACTTCTTCACACTCTCTCTTCATTATAGACGACTACCCAGAATAAGACAACGACGACTGTCTATGTGGAACAGTAGTACTTTCGCAAGTTCTTTCGTGAAAAGTTGGTGGGACAAATAAGAAAAAAGACCTTAAAGAAAGGAGCGTTTTTAACATAACTAGCTTTTTTCTATGCATATGTATATATTGATCAAGTAGTTTGAGCAGTTTGTTCTTACACAATGCTTCAATAAACAAAACATACTTCTGGTCCTGCCCCGACTGAGAGTCTACGGATAATTGTCAGAAACAGCATAATTATTGCAAGAAAATGAGCATTTCAACAGCACGGTCACCAGCTCCAATATGCCAACCCAAAATCTGACTCTAATACTTTGAGGATTTATTATTTTGTGTGTGCGGCAAGAAAGAAGTTGAGCTACGCGGACTGTGTTGAATCACACTGCTCGTACTTTCGGCGTCTGCTGAGGTAACAAGAAAATGTTTTTAACTTTCTCTTTAAAATGAAGTTATTCATATGCATTGCATCATTAGGTGCATGAGAATGAATAAGTACACAGAGGGCCTCTTGATTGCTCATATCATGTCATGTCAAGCATTTACATATATTTTGGACGCGACAATCCCATTGCAATCACAATATCACGCAATATTGACATTTTTGAATTTTAAGGAGCCCTCATTAATCCCTAAT
>JAHZNI010001855.1:0-13001 GCA_027744415.1 Seira ritae | reverse complement strand
AAACCAGCATTAAAAATTAGTCCCTATTCCACACGTAAAGAAATAAATTTGT
This sequence comes from Seira ritae, assembly GCA_027744415.1. Classification (NCBI taxonomy): domain Eukaryota; kingdom Metazoa; phylum Arthropoda; class Collembola; order Entomobryomorpha; family Entomobryidae; genus Seira; species Seira ritae. The sequence continues at coordinate 12,949 of JAHZNI010001855.1, read as the reverse complement.
GATTCTTCATTATTGTAATGAATTTGTACGGTTTACTTAGCCGGAGTCTGCAGAAAGTTAAAGAGTATGTGAGTAATTCGCAGTTCTTAGAATAGGAGGAAACTGCAAATAAACATGTTCATGACGTGAGTGTATCTGTATGAGAGAAACATAATTTGGGAGAATTGGATTTGAAAAGAAACTTACTCTTACATGCACGTTCTACCACGTGCTTGCACAGCAAAAGGGGTAGTCCTCGAAGAGCTGCTTTCCTCCTTCGTTTCTCGAGGACTGGATGCTGACAGCAGCCGTAGTTAGAGGATGGAGGAGGAACAATTTGGAACTACTCTTTTGGAATAGCTGGGAGAATTGTCACTGTTTTAGGTATTAACAACGCAGCAGTTGATCATTTTTTCCGTGTCTTGTCAAAATGCCTTAATTAACTTGCAGTCGTTGGAAGTTACATGACAAGAAATTAAAGCAGCATGTCACTCCCTAAAGAACACAGATCACTACTGCTCAGATGATAATGGTTTCTACAGACAAAATGTTTTCAATGAGTATGAAACTCCTGAAGAGAGAAATTAGAGCTAAAAAGGGCAAGACGTGTGACGCTTATCAATGTCTCAACGGGGGTGCCGTGTTCCTTTATGGGGTCAGTCGACGAGTCCCAAGCAATTTAATAAAATTTATGTGTCAAAATGTCTTTTAAGGTTCAATAGAAATCAGTCAGACTGTTTCACAGCCCCTGTAGGGTAAGATGAAAGGAGACGAAATCGAAGCTATTTTCCTCTGCAAATCTTCACCGGGAAGCAATAATATTGGATCTGGCTGGACTGGACTGGATTCGTTTCGTTTACTCAAGAGGGAAGGGGAACGGAAAACTCTCACGGTTGCAAAAAAAGATGCTCCTTTTATTGTAAAATGACGATATTATTCTGTTCTCACAGCTCAAGCAAGATTCAATATATCTTTCTCCGATGGTGGAGCACACGAGAATAAAAAAATCTTGCCCTTTCTCTCCGAAGTCCGATTCTGACAGGGCAGAAATAACACCAATGGTAAAATATTATTTCTATCTGGAGCGTATATATAGCGTGATGTGTTTTCAAAAAATTTCCTTCCAAATTCTCAGAGTTAGAAGATGTGTGTGTAGATTTGCAATAATAAAGAAAGAGAAAGAGTTTCGAGTTGAATCAATATACTTTTTTCTGTCAAACGATCTCGAAAAAAATATTCGAGTTCTTTAATAAATATTTGTAGAATATCCGGAGTCCAGAGGAAACGAAGGGTTTCCTGTCTCCTCCAGGCGTCTCTCTGAGAACGTCTGGATGCTGTGGCTGTGGAAGACAACTTTTCCTCGTTTTTGCTGTTGGGTCGAGGGAGTGTGTGTACCTTCCTTCCAGGCTTCTTCCCTACCTCTGCCTGGAACTCCTCGAATGATTCCCAGCTTTTTAACGAAATCACCAAGAAAATATTCAGGAACACGAGAAAAATAGTCTCCGCTTTCTCTCCAGCTCTCTTCCTCAATTGGTGCGTGTGTTTGCTACGATAACTGGAAAAAAGCGAGAGTGCCGATGTAGATCCAGATCCGACTTCGCTTGCCTGCCGTTCTCGTCTTTCGTATCTTTGAGCAGTAGTACTCCTCTTTCCTCCTTCTAGTCGGCTGCTGCCTGCTGCTTTGCTCGTTCCTTAATATTTTGGTGGCCACGAACGAGCTTCGTTTTTATACATGGCTCAAGATCGTAAAAATATAACAGTAGATGATGGCCAGACTAGAAAAAACCTTTCTCTGCTTTCCATGAGCCCGTGCGAGTTGCGCTGAGTAGAGGAAAATGAGAGTTTTGCCCCTCACGAAATATTTTCCTTCAATCACTTATTCCACTCCATCTCGACTTGGCTTTGTACGAGGGAAATCTTCCTGGGAAGAAGATACGAATTCCACTTTTCAAGCCGCATTTTTCCTTTCCCCATATAACGTTGTTGATTTTGATGCTATCTTCCCCAGGATCAAATATCTTTGTTTGAATGTTTCCTTTTCGGATTTTATATCAGCATCAGCATATTTTCTCTGCTCATGCTGATTTCAGCGAAACTTAACCTTCAAGTTTCAGGATGTTAGTCGGTAAAATGATACTTGAGTTTATTGTTTCGCATGATCAACTCCAGTTTCACTATGCATGTTAGATCATAGTTTAGGGTACTCGCGGATTTTAACCCTGACATTGCTTTCATGACCCATGACCCGCGATATTCATAATAAATATATATGGTTTGACATTTTTATTAATTTTGTAAAGAAATATTTTTATTAAGCCACTTTACAACCAACCTATTAAGTCTCAGTCATCCACTATTAAAAAATACTCAATTGAACAGCGAAATACATTCACAAACACAGTTTTAATACCAAATAAATGTCAATTATAAAAAGGGATTGATAAAATAGGATAATATGGATACATTTGAATTAAATGCTAGCTCTAGTGGTCCTCGATAACATAATTAGGATGTACAACCAGCAGAGGATCTTCCTCTTGTTCATCAGCAGTACCAGTCTCGAATTGAGAAAGAACCAGCGGGATAACAACGTGCTCCTGAAACACAATTATGTTCAAGGTTATTTGACCATGAGAATATTTTTCCATAAATTAATTATTAATTACATAATAATTCAGAAAGAATTTATTTTAGATGTTACAACACTTTTCACAGAACGGTGTACATACCTTAGTTAGACGATCAATAATCTTCTCAACAATTGTTTTCTTTTCGGCCAACTCTGCTTCAGTTTCAATGTCATCACTAATTTCATTCAAGTACCATTCAATGATATGGCTCTTCTTGAGTCCTTCGGATTCAACGCCTTCACTTTCGCTTTTACTTTCTTCTCTCCTCATGTACATCAACAGAATCGTGGAAATCGATTTGTATTCCTCAAAAGTGATCTTCAAAACCTTTTTACGGGATTGACTTTGTGACATTCCCACATTACTATCTTCATCCATACGCTCAGGTTCCGACATCCGTCCATCGCTATCAGCATCTTCCATTGATTGATCAAGATCTTGCATGATTTCTGAGTCATCTTCCTGTTCTTCCCCACCGGCACCTGGGACTTTTGCTGGCTCTTCTTCGATATCTTCCAAGTTTATATCAGGTTGTTCCACGCGGATAATCGATTTGTTCAAAAGTTTGAAAGCTTCTTCAACATGCTTCTTTGTAACCTGCAGCGAGATTTAGTATGTTGTTAGAGATAGGATTAGTTTTTGTTTCTTTAAGTAAATGCTCGCCGCTTTCAAAACCAACTGCAATGTTTGTACCTGTTCAAGACAATGAAGTCGCGCCATAGCTTCTGAGAGGCGCACTAGACTCTCCAATTGCCTAACGGTGATCTTCCACGCGGATCTAGCTGCGCATCCTGCATCACGCTGTCTCAAATTCTTGTAGCAGTATACAAGACACTCTGCAGCTTCCTAAGAATAAAAAATATTGATAAATAATAAACATTGTGCTTTAAACATTTAAAGCATGTAGGATCGATAGACGATAGACTTTTCGCATAATATAAGTCATAATAATCAACTCATCAGTTTACCTTGCTAATGGTATTGATTCCAGCCTGAACACAAAATTGAAAATATTAAATGCAAACGTAGCTCCTAATGCAGAAACACGAGTCGCGAGACTAGGACTTTCAGCAACTTTTAAGTTCTAACGCACCTTCGTGATTGAAATCGTTTGCTGTTCCATTGCTTCGTGAATGGCAACTTGATCGCGTGGATCCATTTTGTCGAATTCGTCGATACAGCAAACTCCGTTATCGGCCAACATCAAGGCTCCAGCTTCGATAACAAACTCATAGGATTCTTCATCTTTTACCACAGCAGCAGTTAAACCAGCAGCACTCGAAGCCTTCCCTGAAGTGTACACTGCTCTCGGGCTAAAGTCAGCAACCTATGTTAAAAGTTAAACATGAGGAAGATACGACTTCAAAATTTACGAAATACAATTGTTTTGGCGCGAGTAAATAATTTCGAGATGTAAATAGTCCAATGAGTGACATTACCATCTTGAGGAATTGGGATTTAGCTGTGCTAGGATCCCCCACTATACAAACATTAATGTCTCCTCGTAAAGCAGTGCCTTCTTCAGTTGTTTTGGGCACACCTCCGAATAACATCAATAAAATTCCTCGTTTCACTTCATCGTTTCCGTGAACGGTGGGAAACAAACTGTTGACCAAATTGTTGTAGAGATGTTTGTCATTCATCATTTTAAAAATCTTTCCCCATTCTTCATCACTCATCTGTTTTCGGAGAGATTCTGCCGTAATATCATCCAAGATCCATTCCTTTCCGGCAAACTAAAAATATCAATTAGAATAAGGATTGCAAAAATTGATTAAACATAAATGTGATTTCAATGAAGATAAAAGTTTTGCATACTTTGGGATTGGTTTGTTGAATATGACACGCCAAAAACGCCAACTTATAATGCATCTCCCGAGCACCTAAGGACTTCAATCCTTGAACTCCATCAGTGTCTTCTCCTCCCTCAGGCTGTAGAAAATTCAATAAATTAGAATCTGATTGTGAAAAAAACTCATTTGTAACTTCTAATTATTTAAATATAAGTAGACTAATAATTACCCTGTGTCTGTTCCCGCTCTGAATCGGGGCTCCTGGTAAATTAATTACCGCCACATCAGGAACAACAATTAGTGTCCCAATGAAATCGCAGCGGTCCCCAGCTTGGGCTAATTCGACACATTCTGCTCGAACAACAACTTCCATACTAAGTGAATTTAAAACATAAATGATCATTGTCGAGTTCAACTTAGAAATACTTTGCCACAACTTGCTGACAGCGCAGCGATTATTAATAATTGGTCATAAAAGATATACCTCCTGGGAATAGACCCGCGAGGAAGCTCGGCTTGAGTTTCTTGAATACGGATTTTTTGAAAGTCGACAAATTTCGACTTTTTGGCATCCAGTTCAAATCGCGTTCTATTTCCACATGCTTGATTCGGACAAACGGAGGGTTGGGTGTACTGCAGCAGAAAGAAACGTTTAGTTACGACGTTAGTTAGTTAGTTAGAAACGTTAGTTAAGAAACTGACAGTCAGCCTTTTTGAAGGCTCTCTCGCCACCAAAGAGTTTGTTACCTTAAATTGTTGCTCAATGTTTTCCACAACAGTATTACAATCCATACATTTGAAAGTGCCCATCACCAACTCGGGATGAACTGGATGAGTCCTGACAATCTAACAAAAAAATTCCGTAAAAGTACATTAAACCAGCATTGCGATAATATTCGGCCTCGGCCCAATAACAAAACAACGATTCGACACAAAACTAAAACTTACTTGGCCCGAAATCCGAATGAGAGTGCCAACTTTCGCTGTTGATAACTCTCGAACTTTGCAACGTCCCTCCACGTCAGACAGTCCCACGAAGACATCTTTACTTGCTGTATTAATTCCAGCGTCATCAGCAGCAAAGTTGGAAACTGCGCGGCAGAGATAGGGGTACACCCTAAAATTACCAAAAATGAGATAATTGATAAATTAAACTCCGATGACAAAAAAATTATCAAGACAAAAAACATCAACCTACCTGAAATACTCATCGGTAATAACGTCAGCGAGATTCTGGTTGTAATTCTGAATGTCAGGAAAACTCACAACCAGGGTGGTTTTCTCCGGCTTCCCCAAATCCTCTGCAGCTTGTTTGTACTTTTGTTCAGCAGAATTCACATCTTTGAACCTAAAAAACGAATGATACAAGAAAACAATGATCAAACTATTTTTATGAGATATTTTCACCTACAAAAACCCAAAAAATGAACTGACTGAAATTTTCAAAACTAATATATAAGTTATGTCATAGTTAAATACGCTATATAATTACGCACTCGTGTAAAAAGTCCTGGAAAAGCTTTTGACAACGTTCGGCAACGTCGTCAGCGACCTTTTGTCTTCCTGTGATGGGCGCAGCGACATCCATTTCAGAGCTCGAGTTTTAACTAATATCCAGTCAAGTGTCAAACAACTTTAATACATAAAAGCTATATATAATTAGACAACAGCCTTTGAAAAGGGTCAGACAAAAAAGACAGGGACTGAACTGAAACTTTACTTAGTATTATCCAAACTATCGTTGAAATAATTTTTAAAAAACAGCTTATTTAAAATGTTTGTAGACAAGTGAGAGATGTTTTTGAGATAATTAAAACAGCTCAGCTCAGGGACGATCGATTCAGACAAAGAGAAGAATTTCATTTCTTTGTCCATTTGTTTACCCTGCGAAAGGAGATTGGGCTTGAGAGCGCCTACTGACATATGCCCGCTTGATTCTTTGGGGTAACTGTTTACGAGAGTTACAGATGAAATGTATGCCATCATATCATCATTTCCAGAGTCTATTGTCTATGTTCACCTTCACACTACAGCACAGGGAGTTTTGTGATTCCAGTTGAAATGCTAAGTTTCTTGTCCCTAGTCCGTGTTGTTCAGTTCTATGCAATGTCCTGTCGCATTAGAATTGAGATGGAATAGATGGATGCCGGGTATGTGAGTGGGAAAACATAAAGCAGTTTCAATAAGTACAAATGGCACAGAAAAAATTACTTATGTGATGATGATGTGATGCAATGCATAAGCTTTTCCACCATATATCCAACGTATTTAAATGTCTTTGCAAAAGAAAGGATGAAAGCAAAGTTGTCTCTAGTTTTCATCTTCAAGATGATGATGCATAGATGATGATGATTGAAAACGAAAAGGAAAGTGTGTGGGAAGAGATGAGATGTACGAAGAGTGTTTGCAGCTGGTATGAAGTGAGAAATGTAATTTAATGTTTTCTCTTTCTAATTATTTAGTTAGAATATGAGAATATCATCGTCATCAATGTCGCACGCGTGCCGCTATTGCATGAATATTTTCTTATCGACTTAATTTAAAACTGCATCTATCGTTTGCGCTAGTCTTTAAAAATTGCTAGCTCTTGACGAAGAAAAAATTAAGTGTTTGACTGTGAGAAACCCAATTTGTGACAGATGAACGTGTGTATTGTCGAGTGCAATAGATGAAGAAAAAAGTGTTTGAATTTTAATTGACTTGATTTGTCATAAGCAATGTATGCGTGAGTTTTGACTCCGCAGAGCAATTACGGTATTATTGTGTGTATTCATGATTGAAATAAATGTTGACAAAACATAGACAACTGGACATGGACAACGTGCAAATAATAATCTTCCGTTGACGAATAGTACTCTCTCTGGAGATTAGAAAATGAGATTGAGTCCAGCTTACTTGTGTTCGAATGACTGAATGAATGTCCATGAATGTATGTATGTCATGTCGCGATAACTTTTGGGGCGACGTGATTTGTTTGAACAAGATTAGGAGAGTAAACGCAAGTTGCGAGTATTCATACACTGATATAGTAATTCTTCATTGCTAGCGTTGTTGTTACTCGCCGTGTTCCAGCAGAATATAGCTAGATACTCATGTTAAAGTTTCATTTAAGAAATCTTTGCGTTCTTCAAAATGTTTAGAAATAATATTTTTGCCAATTGTCGTATGAAGGTAAAAATGTACTGAGTTTGGAAGTATGCTTAATACATATCTATTCGTTTAGGTACACTCACAATATTGCAATTTTAAATGATTTTTAAACTTAGTCATACATATGGATGTTGCTGTTTTCCACCTACTTCTTTCTTCTTGTCAGTGGAGAAATTGCCTCTAGTACCGGTAGAAAAGGGAAAGTCGTCTTAGAATCTTTGACAGACATCAAGGATTTCAAGAAACTCATAAAGACAAAGACCAATGTTTTAATATGTTTTGGAAATGGAAGAGCTTCTTTCGTGAAGGACTCCGTCCTCAATGTTTTGACTGAATCTGCGGAGGAAATCAAAGGCACTGGCACAATAGCGGTTGTGGATTGTTCAGGGTAAGCTTAGTAAATCATAAATCAAATGGAAATTTTGGACTGCGAAATTACGTTATATGATTTCAACTTCAGTGACACCAAGAAAAAATTATGCAAGAAGGTGAAAGTAATTCCTGACGAAGGACAATACATTCTTAAGCATTACCACAATGGAGAGTTCAACAAGGATTATGACAGGGCTATTAAAACTGCTTCAGTAGTTACCTTTTTACGGGACCCTACCGGCGATTTGCCTTGGGAGGAGGATGAGACTGCGCAGGACGTAGTTCACATTGCTGACAATAATGTAAGCTCGTGTTCTTTCTATTGGCAGTGTCTGTAAAACTAAGCATTGGCTTTGGCGGTTTAAATTGTTTATATGTATGTATGTATTTCTACAGGTGTTGAATAAATTGTTGAAAAAAGAGAGCTTAACGGGACGAGGAATCCTCGTCATGTTTTATGCCCCTTGGTGTGGTTTCTGTAAAAGAATGAAACCTGATTACTCGGCTGCTGCTACAGCGTTAAAGGGCAGTGATGCAATTCTAGCCGCGATGGACGTGAATAAACCAGAAAACGGTCCAGTCCGCCAGAAATATAATATTACTGGATTCCCAACACTCTTATATTTCAAGTAATCAAGCTCTTGTGTGCCTAAAATGTTTTCATTCTGTTACCCCTTATCGCTTATCTATTTAAAAACGTAAAATGGTGTAATTATCAGGGACGGAGTTATGCGACAGACTTATGAAGGAGAAAACAATAAAGATGCTCTCATTAATTTCATGAAGAATCCGGATGCGCCGCCGGTTGAAAAGCCTAAGGAACCCGATTGGTCTGAAGACCCCAGTGATGTGGTTCACTTGAACTCTGAAACATTCGACACTACTATAATGGTAAAGAAGTAAAAGTTAAATGAATGTTTGTACCAAAAAATACTTGACATCCAATAAAAAAGATCCAAATTAAATACTAAATTATTTGTATGCAAAATTTTCAGGAAAATCCGTCTGTATTGGTGATGTTTTATGCACCTTGGTGCGGGCATTGCAAAAGGTTGGAATGAATCGTGATGAAATTGAAATTGACCATTAATTTAAATTTAAATACGTGTCTAGGTATTCAATTTCAATTTCTTACAAAATACTTCCAGGATGAAACCTAATTATGTCGCCGCAGCGGCTAGAATGAAGAAAGAAAACGTAAGACGTGAATGATGAATGATCATTGATGACGAATTACGAAATTTCTATTTACCTTCATTTATCCTTACATGCTTTAAAAATTTATTTTTAAATAGATTCCGGGAATTTTAGCTGCTGTGGATGCGACAAAAGATGGGGCTCTTGCGAAACGTTTCGAGGTACAAGGGTACCCTACCGTAAAATATTTCAAGGACGGGGAGTTAGCATTTGATGCAGGAAATGTGAGAGAGGAAAACGCAATCATCGATTTCATGAAAGATCCGAAAGAGCCTCCACCACCTCCTGTGGAAAAACCGTGGTCAGAGGAGGAATCTGCCGTAGTTCATTTAACCGACGAAACCTTTAAACCTACCCTGAGGAAAAAGAAACGGGCCATCGTTATGTTTTATGCTCCATGTATGCTTTATCGATAATTTTCCATTTTTCTCTCTTCAAAGACCAGCAAATGTGGACTGAAATTGCAAAAACATTTTAGGGTGCGGACATTGTAAAAAGGCGAAACCAGAATTTACGGCTGCAGCCGATGAACTCAAGGACGATCCGAAGGTTTTGTTTGCTGCTGTAGACTGTACCATTTACGACGCGATATGCAGATCTCATGATGTCAGTGGATATCCCACATTTAAAATATTTCATTATTACAACAAGGAGGAGATTCAGAAATACGACGGCGCCAGAACAGTAAGCAAAGTTCTCATTTTCGTATGAAACGACAGAGTAGTTGTCGTCACCCTGTGTGCATCTGCATCATAGACATCTTTGCTATGGAAAATGAAAATGATAGGCAAATCTCAGCTTCATTTACTATTTTACTATCAAGCAAGTTTCTTGAAACATATCTCGGCATAGATTTCATAGAGTTGGAGTTAGTATTAAACCTCCAGAATATTTTTTAAAAAAATATTTATGTAATTAATTATTCAAAGGTCCCTCTGTTCTGTCCTGTTCGATTTTTCTATTCATTTGACTCAAAATTAGTCCCAGTTTATAGCATCATACACTTTAGGATCCGAATCCTTTTACTAAGTAAATCAAGTCAAAATGATTTTGAAGGGTGTCATAAGTCTTATTTACAGCTATGTGGTTAGTATGTCGATGCCAAAATATTCAAGTGTGTTCATCCTGCTGAGCAATATTATTTTTGGAAATGTAGTAACAATTGTTGGCCGTTGTTTAGAAAACGGGTTTCCTGGAGGAGATGTCCCCAAGTATGGCTCCAGCTGGCGACGACTGGGCTACCTTTTCCGGGGGAGAGAAAGTTGTAGTACTCACAGATTCTTCCATTGCGGAATTCATCAAATCTAAGGAATCTGCCATGATTATGTTTTATGCGCCTTGTAAGTTTTCCCGCTAATGTAATTCACATGTCGTTGGTCTGGCTTTTTCCTTGCAATTTATTAAAAACATTTTTCTGGGTTAGGGTGCGGCCATTGTAAATCAGCCAAACCTGAATACGCAAAAGCAGCTAGTCTTCTGACAAAAGAGGCACCCGATTCCGTCTTGGCAGCTATTGATTGTATGCGTTATCCAAGCGTAAGTCCTATTAGAACATTTGGGTTAATTTAGACATAAAAATGGTCCATGTAATTCGTAGATCTTTTATTTTGTTCGTACAGGTGTATGAAAAGTATGAAATTACGGGCTACCCAACATTCCACTATTACCGAAACGGAAGACTTATTGGAGAGTACCATCATCGCCGACGTGCTTCAGATTTTGTGCATTTTATGTTGAGGAAACCAAGTAAGAGAGATGAGCTGTAAAAGAACACACTATCGCTGTAAAGAACAATCAATGAAGTATACACTATTCAAACTTCATCTTCACGAAAAAAAGGTGTCTTTCAAATTCAAAAAATACCTGGTATGGTCCAGTTAAGCTTATCCAAGCAATATGTATTTAATTGATATTTTTATACACACTATGCAAAATTTGAAAGTATTAATTAAAGGCAATGGTGCTAGTGCTGCAGACCAGAGTGTGGAACAGTTAATGATTTTCTACTTTTGAATAGTTTTGTATACAAATGACGGCATTCATTTACACAGGATCAGGATGTATGTAGTAGTGTTCATATTCATCGTTTTCTCGAACATATTATTACTACATATTATCATTATCAAAGTGAGAAGTTCTTGTACTTAAAAATTAAAATGTGATATGGCATTTAATTTACCTGCATTGTTCGTAGTAATGAATCAAGAGATGAGATTTGAAATGCCAGAGAAATTTTAGTAACTATTTTAATATATTTCATATTTATCTAAAAACGATAACCAAAATTTTACAATCATGTAATGTACGTACATAAATTCAACTGTACTCATATTAATTCAAACATTCTACTTAATCATTTTGAATTATTAATATAATTAACATTAATAGTCAACTGATATTTTTATATTTATGGTAATCAGGCAAATAAAGTTTCAATGAACTATCATTGAGAAAACAAAAACGTAATCACTTCATCGTCAATTTTTTTCTCAAACTCATCATAATCTTCTTCATCATAATGACACGTGACATGAATAACATTTGACTACAAATTCTTTATTCAAGTATTTAGAGCATAACTATGAATCATGAACTTTAAAAGTGACTAAAATTGGCACATGCCAACTTAAATGCGAAGTTCCGAAAAAATTCAAATCGTAATAGCAATTTATTTTGGCAATTCTCATGGACAAACAAAATTTTTTCCAACCAGTTTCAAATAATTCCACTCTTTATTTACATGAGAACTAATGCGATACCATCAAAGGACTAAATAAATGATAGAGGCTTAACACTGTATTACTTGAAGACAATAAATTCTTCTTACGCTAATTAACAGTAATTGGAAGTACTGTAATATTTACTTCGCCGGAAATAAGCTTAAGAGTTTAATTATCTAACACATCTCCTCTGAGAACGCTATTGAAATAGACGATGCAATAGAGCTAACAATATTCTAAATTTTTATTTTCATGAGAGTTTAAGTGGCTATTTTTATTTGTACGATATGGCAAAAAATTATTGAGATTTCCATGCATTCACAGTTGCTCTACTAAAGCTGCTTTCCTTTTCTATATAATATAAAGCCCTCTATCGCAAGCTAAATAGAAAATAACGAGAGAAACTTTGAATTTCAAAATATCGATTGCTATCTGCATATTTATGATAAAAGTGATGAAATAACAATAATATAATACAAACAAATTATTTTTTCTAATTAGTTATATGTAGTAATATTTTTATTATCTCCTATCTATGTATTATATTATCCTAGGTTAGCTTCAATGTAATGCAGTGGATCATGAAACAAGAAGAGGTGAGTACGAAGAAGAGCATAGAATTTCGGTATGAGGTACATAATTAGGAAAGTTGCATAAAGTGCTATTTGTGTTCTTACAAAAGAACTGAGGCGAAAAAATTAGTTTGGTCACGATTGAAGCATCGTTTCACAACATTTACGTGTCAAGTGTAGTGTATGTAAGTTAGTAAGTACGGCGTGTGAATGTGAAACATGTGAAATCGGAATACGAGTGGTGGAAAACGGCAAAATCCCGACATATTTTGGAAATTTTTTGTTGATGCATTCTATAAACCTAACTGATACATTTATTCTACATAAGATTACTTAAAATAGGAATTTTTAAACACAACAAAAAGAATGTGAAGGAAAATTAGAGAAATGGGGCACTCTGCGACGCTAGATATCAGTATGGCAATCTTCCCTATTCCCTACCAAGTTGAAGCAGTCAGACAAAATGAGAAGAGAGCCAGTGAAGCATGAGCTGCATCAAATATTATGATTCCTAATTCCCTTTCACCACACCAGCT
>JAHZNI010001854.1:0-13261 GCA_027744415.1 Seira ritae | reverse complement strand
GTGCATCTTAGCAACTTAAGTAAATGCATGTTGAGAGAATTTTCGCCTTCATTTTTTATCTCGTGAACATTAAGATTCGATCGCCAGTTAGAAGAAGGATTTAGATCGAATCTTTAAATTGATAAAGCTGGTGGCGAAAACAACCACGTATTTATCACTTGGAGGTTTTGTTGTCTTCACTGCATAAAAGCTACCCATGCAACACTGCCAGTGGCTCGTGCTCCTGTATCGGAAATGCTGCAGAAAAATTGATGTTTGGGGCAAATCGAGCGGAAATATTGGATGCGGGTGCACATCTTACGATTAAACAGCTAAAATGCATTCTGATTGGGTTTTGGCTTCGATGCGCAACTTTCATGGCTCAGTAGAAGTAGAAAAATGTGAGATATTTAAAGAGCATCATTTTTTACATAGGTCCATGAAATAAAAATTATTCAATTTCTGCGCGTGCTTTCTTAAATGGTTGTGATGTAAACAAAGCACTTAACATTTTGCAAATCAACGATTTAATTTTCTCTTCCTTGAAAACAAATAATGAGTATAGTTTGTAGTGTGCTAATGTGCTCTACTTCCCGAGTTTGGGACATTCCATTTCCTTCACTCAAAAAGCATTAGAATTATGTCTTGTCAGTATTCAGTATCATTTGAATTTCAAATGGCTTCAACAAATAAATAAAAGAGAAGAAGACTAAGTACACAAGCTTTCCCTTTTCAGAGAGTTTGAAGCAGATTAACGAAATATTTCATTCTCGGTGACAACAACAGCCCCGGAAAACAAAAAGGAGAACGTGAAAGATAGATACATCTCAAAGTTTTTAAATGAAACTTTATTATTTCCTTTGAATGCTCCAAAAAAGAAGGAAATCGGAAGCCAAAGGAGCACGGAACAAATGACTTAAAAGCACAAAGGAGACTGTTGGAATTACGGAACAAGAAAGAGAGAGAGGACTAAAATAAACACTTCTTTGCGAAAGCGACACTGTTATATTATGTATATCGTGAAGAGTCAATCCCATCTTAAAACTATGCAAATGTATGGATGCGATACGATACCACCGACAACATACATATATACAATGACAATGAGTCTCGTTGCTAGTGTTGTTTCTAAGTAGAAGTCCTGTACATGAAAACAACTTTTCCAAAACTCCCTATATACTATAATAGCATACACCACCCAAAACGAAATGTCTTACGTAATGAATACCCCTACACAGTTCCAAAGGATTAAGCCATTAGTTACAGAAAAGATTTTTAATTAGTCGTTCCGTGCTCATTTAATTTCGAACTGGGAGCCATATAACACAAGCGACACTAAATTAGTTATGGTTCTGCGCTACTGCTGTTAATGAATGAGCACACGGGACAAAGCTTTCCATCTTGTACCATTTAGTGACGCCATTCACTTGTCATGTCATGTCACATGTCCCTTATTCAGGAAGTTGCAGCCTAGCAGCAGACTCCGCTTTCCCAAGAAGCAGGAGAAAAAAATTAAAGGAAGATTAACCAATTCCAGGAAGAAACTTTCAGTTTAGTCAATTGGCAGCACACAAAAAATTGTATAATAATTCGACATCGCAAAAACCCTCTGTAAAATTTAAGAGATCCTAAAAGCTGGTTTAACTGGCAGGTTGATATGATACCTTCTTATTCTTGACTACAATACAAAAGTTGAGGAGGAATCTCCTAAATTCCTTGTAAGATGAGATGTGATACTGCAAAACTATAGATATATTGTACTCCTATTTTCTTGAGTCTTCCTCTGAGCCGGATTTGTTCTTTTGAAAAGAAAATCAGAGTGATGGAGTTAGTTAAGTTTTCGTTTCTCAAGAGAAGAAAAAGGATTGTAAGCTTTTTGTTGTCAGTTTTGTTTTTAAAACAAAACAAGAGGAAAAAGTATTACTTTCCAGGATGAGCCTAAAAGCCATAAAAATTTGCTTAATTGAATGTTGCTTGGTAGAGTGAACTTTATCTTACGAACTCCCAGTTTTAGTTTTGACTAGGAGTAAGTAGGAGTAGGAGTAGTCCAGATGGTAATAAAATATATATATGTATATGTTTTGTCGTCCTGTGAAAATTTTCTCCTATGCCGCTCTTAGTAACCCCACCACAGAACAGAGAACGGTTAAAACGACAAAGAGCTCCGCGCTCGCTCGTTAGAGCACATGTGAGAGCAACTAACCAATTTCAAATTGTATTTTCTTTCGGGGAAGTAGTTATGGCTGTGGGGCAGCTAGACTTGCGAAAGAACAAAAGACAACATGAAAAAAATGTCCTGAAAGCATTACATTACCCTCCCTTTGCAAGAGCAGAGGCCTCTTAAATCATAAAGATTTTTACTGCTTCCTGACTCAGTTAAAGTAATGTGCAGGGCAAAAGAAAATGGCTTGAAAAAATTCATCTCGTGGACTCAACAATTTTCCATGCGTCATGCCATGTATGTCATAAACAGCTACAATTTTCTTGCTAATTTTTTTTCCTTCCACTGAAAAACGATTTTCGGATTTAGTAATTTTTTTTTGTTCTTCATGAAACATTGTTTATTTCTGGTGGAATGTTCATGTTATCTTTTTGTGGAAAAAATAACAATGAAAAAGGTGTAATAAAACAATAAAAATAAAAGAGGTAATAGTAATGGTATTGCGCATCGTAAACTTTGTTATATTTTTTTTGCACAGAAATATGAACCTTTTTCAGATAAGAATTAGGTACTTTACCATAAAAATTACTTTTTATCTTTCATATTGCAAAAAAATACTTATGATTTAGTAAGGTACATAGGTTGACATGAAAGCTTTTTACCTCTGCAAAGTCCTCCTGTGCAATTCGCAGTCATGATGTCCTTCCCTTGGCACGGTCTCCCTCCATTCGTTGGGATGGGATTGGTACATGTTCGCCTCTTGTGATGTTTACAATCTGGACCACAAATAGACCAGGAGGACCATGTTGACCAACGACCATCAGTTGCTGAAATGTGACAAAAACAAAAAACAATTTTACTTTTACTTGTTTAGTTTGGGAGGAGGAGAGCAAGAGCACTACTACAGAATATAAAATATTGCTTTCGGCTTAAAATCTAGGACAAAAAAATTGGATCTCGGTAACAATTTTGTGAAATCTGCTTTATAAATGTGATGCGATAGCGATATGTATCAAGTAAGCCCAAAGAGTAATAGAAAAAAATGGAACGCATATTTCTGGGTAGCTCATCGACCGCACATTGCACGTGTGTTTTAATGATTCCTCTATAGATATTATCCTTAATTTGAAAAAATATTTATATCCTTGATTTATTTTCCCAGATATAATTTGAAATGAGCGAGTAGCAAGCTAAATGAGTAGATGCATCATTTCATTTCCATCGAAATTGGCTTGGCTTAGGTGTAGGCCAAAAAAGTAGACTTGGATATGGATGGAACTCCCGGAGATGTCGGTGGCCTGGCATGGCCATGCGTGTGTATAGGTTTCCCGTTTCTCTTTCAAACACAGAAAAGGTGTAGAACATGCCATTCCTCTTTCTTCCTTCTTACCATTTTTTATTCCAATTTAAATTGATATCTGACAGAAGCGGAAAAAAACCTGCTGCCTTGGCTTGGAAGCTTAACAGGAGTACAGGGAGTAAATGAAATTTCTCTATAAATCTTAGGGAAATTTACTGCTCCCTGCCTCATCTCAGTGGCTTACTGGGTGGTAAAAGTGCACAGAGCTTTATAAGTACTACTACAATCTATAACTGCATCTTTCCACCATCAGAAACCAGCAGGTTGCTACAAACAGTAGAACTACTACATGTGAACATAGTACCAATAAACTTGCATTTTGGAATCGTACGTATCGCAGTCCAAGAAAAAAATAGAGCTCAATAATAATAGGGATGTTCTTATTGCTTCGCACTTACTCCTGTCTGGAATCTATCGACTGCGTATATTTATTTCACTCTGCTCCTTCCTTCCGTAATGACTGCGAAAAAAAGGCAGAGGAGGAAGAGAGGAAACGGAACTCTACGTACTAACGCACCGAAAATGTGAATACTTGTATCATGTTCAGTCACAAAAGTAATTTCTTATGTGCCATTACGCACTTCATCCAAAGACATTTATCTTGTGCCCGTCGACTTTTTACATTTTACCATTAGAGCTAATAAGAAAATGCTGGGATGTTGGGGAGTCTCTGTGGGGAAAAAATAAATGCTTTACACCAAGAGCATTTCCTCGTGTGCAGTGCACTTGGCTTTGGCAAATAAAAAAAATGAGTTTTGGCAATGGAGGAAGAAACTGTAAAGGAACGGTAATGCACCCGTAATGATGTGTGTACTACACCGAGTAAGTGTCGTGTACCAATGTCAATGAAGATTTAATTGGGCCCATATTTTACCCTAAATATTGCCTATAAACAAAATACACCAGGACCAGGAAGGCGATATTATGTATTATGGGACTGGCTGCTCAGTTGTTAAACGTTGAGAAGTCGTAAAAGCATCTACTTAAAGTAAACTCCAGATGGGAGAAAGACCAACATGGGTGACCTCCTCTCGAGATTTCTAAAATGGATAATTGCAATGAAGATGACTATCGCATAAAAAAATATGCAAAATTATAGTTATTCACGCTCAATAAAATGGAGAGAGGGGAAAAGTCTAAATAAAATGATAATATGGCTTTCCTCTGAAACTCCTACTAACCATTCATTAAATCATGACTACGGATACGGATACGGATGTAATCCTTTAAACTCGATGAAAATTCCAAAGAATCTCAGTTCCTAGATAAGCTTATATAAACATTTGTATCTGCAGTTAAGGTAAAGAATGTCATGTTTGTACATGGAATTCATGATGCGTTAACGCAAACATAATGCAGAAAAATTTTCATCATTTGGGATCGCAACATCCTAAGAAATTCCTGAAAAAATGTCTGCAGAAAAAGTATACGTACTATGTATTTCCTTATTCCTTCCAGCTTCAAAGAGGTGCTGAAAGAAAGAAGAACATGAGTTTCTGTAGAGATGCTGTTGGAATGGGAGATCTAGATGATTTGATGTAAAAATGTGATCTAGTTTTCGCACGTTTTCCCCATCATCCCCAATTCACACTGAGGGAAGAAAAGAGAGAATACGTAATGGAGAATGAAAATACGGCACACGACTGCCATACGTAAAATGTAACATCAACTCACACAACTCTTGACTGCGAAAAAGCAAGGCCTTGTGTAGATTTTTGATAAAAAATCCCTAATTTCAAATGCTCAATGTACCTATGTAGTATGTATGTTTATATCGGCAAATCCCAGCATTTTAGGAAGCCAAAAAAACAACAGGAGTCCATGTGGTAGGGTATACGATTCACTCCCTACCATAGCAATCATAGAATGGAATAATAGCAAAACCAAATTTACGCTGGCTTGAATGAAGCCCTCGGAAGATCTCAATCTCAATTCCAGAGGCATCCCCGAAAAAAATTGTTTCGTAAACCTAGTATCGTACATTCCATCAGTTTCAAATATCCATTGTTCCCTCCCAAATCTCAGCAAGGTGCAGTGACACGCTAGGGAAATTCCAAAGGTTTCCTGGTTTTCTTTTTTGAATCAACATTTTTATGAAATCCAAAAATGGAAAGCTCACATGAGGTAACCATTCTTATTCCTGGAAGCTGTATCGCTGAAAACGAATTTTTCGAATACAGAATATAGACATGCCGCCGCACGCAAGCCATGATTATAGGTTAGGGCAGGTGACAATTTTCGAGGATGGAACAACAATTGAGATTTCTTCCATTTCTTCTTCAGATGATTTCGCTTAAGACGTTCGGAGGATACTCAAATCTCACTAGTCATTTTCACCCTATTTCAACAGTATCAGGTTACATTCGGAAATCCTCCTAAATTATGGGATACGCTAATCTGAAAAGGGTGTTTCACCAACCTAGAGCTCTCCATTTCCATTTTCTTTCCCCGGAAAGGACAAAAGGAATAACTGATTTTGAGCATTATAGGGTAATAAGGAAAAGGAATAAAAAAATCCTCAAGAGGAGAGAAGCGAAGTTCTCGCTCGCTCGCGCACTCCAAACTCTTGGAGGAGCACTTGTGAATTTTTTTTCTTCCAGCTGTACTTTTTTTTATCAATATCGAAGCCTTCCTTCCTTCCTGATATATATTTTTTCGTCCAAAAAAACGTGGGATGTCAGAGACATTCGCTGATAGCGGACCATAAAACTCTGAGGAAGGGTCTCACTTCTCTTAACTTCTTTTGGTTCGGTTTCAAAATCGAGAAATGTGTGTGAAATTACGAGGTATTTTTTTCTGTGCGTGTGTGTAGTGTAGTGCTCGCAAATCCAAAATGTTTCATCGGTGGTAGTGGTGGTGGTGAAGCTCTATTTTTTAAAAAGTTACGCAATGTTTTTACGTATCCCATTTTCATTTTCTCCATTGTTGTTCGCAGTAAAACCACATTGATACGTGCTAAGACTTAAACTCTCTCGGAGGAATGCCATGCTCACTCAGTGCTTCTGCTGCTGTACTACTGTTTGATTTCTTAACGCTGTAACTTAAGATGATAGAGACATTGTGTATACCTATGTTCATGATATTATGCCTCTTCTTCTTCCAAGAGATGATACGACGACTAGCATAGCATCTTCACAACGTGCAATTTTCTCGAGTACTTATTCCATTCTCAGAGAGTACAACTACTCCTCTCAAGAAGAAGGAGAGAAAAGAAAGATGATTGTTTCCCTGAAAGATATACGCTGTCAGAGAGATCGAGCATCATGTAGCATCTTCACAAGTTATAAAAACGATTTCCCCCTTTTACTGCTCCTATTGAGTACTTATGCTCACTCAAAGATTTTCTCTCTCTCCACCATGCCATAATCTCCCAACAGACATCCGCAATCACATTCGAACTCCAAATATATTTTCAGGATAGAAACGCTTCTTTTGTGTTGAGAAGAAGGAAATCGTAATCATTGGAAGCTGCTGCGCGAACAATGATTCTTGAGATGAAATAGTGAAGAAAACTCGTTGAAAATCACAGTGTGCAATATTATTGGATACGACAATTTGACTACTTTCTCTCGCCTTTCTCTTTTTTTTCTATGGGAATAAAAATCAGAATGAATTGTGAAGGAAAGAGGCGTAAGACTGTTGTTATTACGATTTTGTACAACAATCAAAACGGACGTGTTGTTGTAGTATTGTATTGTATATTTCTTCTGCAGAAATCTAAAGATAAGGAAAGAAAAGTGAGGAAAGAGGAGGAAGTGTAATTTTTCTTTCGCTCCCAGAAGACCAGACCTAGATTAATGCAACAACAATACAAATATCATAAATTGCTCATTTTTGCCAGCCTTCAGCTTCCTCGACAAGACAATGTGTCAGGCGGAATGAAAGGAAGGAGAAAATAACAAAATGGCGCTATTCTATTGTAGCCATAACATATTACTTTACCATGAAAATTATCAGTGACATTACACGATTCGAATAAAAACCTATTTGCTATCGCTCGCTTGACAAAAGAAAATGGGATCGTTTATTTCGTTCAGTTTCTAATTATTATCGCATCGTATCGTATCGAATTATTTTGGAAAATCGCTTCTCATTTTCTAATATTGAAGAAAATATCTAAAGATGAAAAAGAAATCCCTTTCATTTGCTTCTTAGATCTCAAAAAGTTTCTGAAATAAATTATTACAACACACAATTGAACAGAGTTTGGCATTTATTGAGAAACGAGAAATAGCGAAAAACACAATCATCATTTCATATTAGTTTTTTTCCTGTTTTTGCTCTAATGATCTCTTGAAGCCTGAGATTAATCTGTTTGTAAACAAACATAAGTTGGTATGGTATCGGTATCGTACGAAATGAAATCGTAGGAAAAATAATTTGGTTCATGCGTCTGTCTGTCCCTCTTAGATACTTTCAGTATCAGAGAAAGTCCTCCTGGTGGATGCCTTCAGACTGCTGCGTGAGACGGAGACGAATTATCGTACTCCGGGTAGACTTGTATTTATAATGGGTGCACTTTATCTGGATTCTCTACTCTATTCTGCCTACTGAAAATGAAAATGGAGAGCGAGAGAGAGATGGTAAATGGGAGATGATGTGCTATCTGATGGGATGAAATGACAAGGAAATATCTTCAACATCAAATCATATAAATAAAGCGGTTCCAGTTCCAGCGCCTGCTTGAACTTTGCTAGATCACTTTTTATGGACGCACATATAACGTCACATTGAACCATCGCCATCGCCATCATCATCAACATCAACAACATCGGTAAAGCATTTCATTATACAAATTGAAACTCTACAGAGAATTATTTGGTTGGGTGCCGGCATGCCATGCCATGCCAGCAGAAGACCAGGCGGATGAGAAGGAAAAAATTGAGGCGAGAGCGGAGTCATAGTCATATACACACTACACACCAGATTCTCCGTTGTCGTCCCTGTCTTGGCACGTCCGCTTTTATTGTTTACTCATGGAATGAGTCAGTAATTTGAAGTTAAAAGGTTTACACTTACTTTTAGTGAGGGAAATCAAACTGCAAAGATAAATCTATTATGCCTTCATTGACAGAACCGTTGTATTAACGAGTATCATCACATCACATCACATGCTGAAAATTTTCCTATGCTTTCTCCCCCTCTTCTTTTGCTGGACTAGATAGATGAAATGTGTACGCGAGTAAAGGTTGTTTTACATTTTTCGGGGTCTTCATAATATTCCATCTTAAAATGATGAGGGGAAGTGAGCGACATAGGTACATATACTGTACATATCTGTGCGTGTACCTATGTATTTACGCGCCACTTCTAACAGAATCTTGGATGGGATCGGAAGGGATGACATGGAATTTATTTTGGTAAAAATTGTCCTGAATTTTTTTGGTAGAGAAAAAAAATATTTGGGTTTTGATTATGAAGCCTCCTTGAATAATAATGCTATTCGAGAATAGGAATAGCATCTCTGAAGGAGAATTATGGTGTCTTCATGTAGTCATAGCTGGGGAACCAGAAGAGATGAGATGAGAGTGTTGTTGAACCATGTGCTTTTACTTGTTTGGTAGTAGGAAAACGATTTTCATATGTACAAAATGACATTCTTTTTGCGTAAAGCCGATTATTGTTGAGAAGGAGGGAGAAACTCGTTTAAAATGAAGAAAGAATGAATGAGGGAAGGATGGATGGGGACAGAGAGAGAAGAAATGGAAATCAAATGACGTTTAGATATGGGCATTAATAGAAATCAAAATTGAGAGGAGATTGAATTGTGATTTTTTTAGGAAAAGAGGATAAGTGGCACAATGAAATAGTCACATGGAAAAAAATTGGAGAGAAAAGATTAGGGAATCGGTTCAAGTGGATTTTCTTATTGGACTGGAAGAATTCACGTCCCATCAAAGGGAAAATAAAGAGGGAAGCTGATTCATTCAGAGAGACTCACTCACACACAAATTAAATAGGAGAGAGAGACAGAAGCAGAAGCAGTTTTTTTCATAATAAAGTAATAACGTTTCCCAGAGAAAGTAGTAGGTAGTATGTATAGTAATTCCAAATGATATCTTGGAAGGAGGAAGAAGAGCAAGTATCAAAAGGCTGAATTGAGAGTTTCCGTTTTTGTCCATTGAGAGGGAATGGATATTGTCGGAATGTCTGCCTGTGACTAAGACAAGTTGTCAGGGAGGGGCCAAACAGCACCTACAGCACAGCTTTCGCTAGGTAGGAAAAAAGGAATTCCTTTGACTACTTTCCTCCAATTCTCATATCGAAGGAGTGGTGGAGTAAGTATGCAAAATTACGAGTCACGTTTATTTGAATTCTTTTTGACTTCCATTCAATTGAATGAATTTCAATTTAGATATCCAACCCCTTCTAAACTGCCTCCTTCATTTGTATTGACATATGTGGCGTGGGGAACCAGTGTACCAGACTTTTAATTTTCATTTTCGCTTTTTTGAAATATCAGGAGAAAAAGGCAAATGGGAATCTAATAATATTTTTTTTCTTCAGATTGTCTTATTTCCTTTATCTAGTCTTAATTTGCATAACGTTCTATTCTCTTTACAGCTACTTAAATATACACAATCTTAAAACGGCCACTACAGTTAATCTGTAGAACGTGAGCCGATAATAGTATTGAGTTTAAACAAAACTCGATGACTACACTAATTCGATGACTTTTTTTGAGGAGACGATGAGAAAAAAAGAAGATTAATTTTATTTGATTTGTGAGTCATCGTTTCTTTTTCGGATATCCAATACGATTCTCAAATATTTGAGTTAAGATCAGGTTTCCTCAAGGCAATTTAGTGGAAGAGCTGACAAAGTAATTAGAAGTGTACTTTATACTGTGTAAATAAACTGAAGTATGGGATTATGTAATGCCTTCATGTTGCATGCTTAGCTTACAAGGACCTAAGCCTAAACCCAGCTTCCCCATAACAATTAAGACTAGAAAATGGTCTATGGATGAAAGGCAACACAGACTTAAATGCTGCCTGAAATTAAACTTGACAAACTTTAACTGCGAAAGCCACCACAGGTCCATGGTGGAAGATCATATCTAAAGAATTCGTTATTTTTTATCCTACCCGACTTTCCAAAGACAAACAGAACCTAAATACATGCGGGAATTATTATCACGATGAATATTTCAACTTCTTTGTCTTCTAATAACTCTTGAAATATTTGCGGGCGAATTAGTGAAAAAAAAGAAGTTGAGATTCAACAGCAGCCCGCATCTCTGTAGTCCCATCTCTTCGCAATTTAGCTTGAGCAACTCCAGTAAAAAATAGAAAGTATGAAAAATGGCGTACATATACACAAACATGAGCATGGATTTCGCAACAAGCATCCAGAACGTCAACCTCCATGCTTCATGTCATTTGCTTCAACTTCTTTTTTACAACATAAATTATGTTTTATTTCTTGAGACCACAAACATGATTTATTCCAGAGAGGCGTAAATTTAGATTAGGTTGAAGGAGCGACATAAGGAAGACATCACGCACTCATTTTTTAAGCTTTTAGGCAAACGCAGAGCAAACCACAAGATGAAAGAAATACATACATCTCACGTAGCGCAACAATTTTGGGAAGATGTGAAAGTTATTTGTTGAAAACCGCCAAGGAAGAATATTTTTTTGCATGCGTATGTTCCACATATATCAGCCACCATCATCATGATCATGATTTTTTCCCTCAAAGTGATCAATAGCAGTTACAAAAGAGCAGAACTAATAAGACGAAAATTCTTTTTGACTTGCTTGATATAACATGTATGTACCAACCAGCAAGATAAAAAAATCTGCCGCAACATAATTTTTTTTTTCCTTATGCCATTTTTTGCATTCCCATTCGCATTCCCACTCATTCACTCACACTGCTTTAGATTAGAGAAGAGAGGCGAAAAGGAAGAGCGAGAGATTTTTTGTGTGTGCAAACCTTCCTGAGAAAAAGTTCATCAATCATTCGCCCCCAGTTTCTCCTCATGTTCCCTGGTGAGTGTATACTTCATCTACTCATGTTCTTCCCTGCCGCTGATGATACCACTCAGGCTTGACTTCATTTAAATGAGCAAAGTTGAAAAATGCAGCTGGAAAGCAAAGCAAGCGACGACGACGGCAGCTGCTACCTACATTACTGTTGTTTATGGTTTCACTCACTGCTTTCCCAGTTATTTTTTTCTTTTTGACGAAAAAAAAGTTACTATCGACATCGACGGCTCTTGACTGAGAGCTAGTTAGGGAATAATGTAGGCAGAAAAAAGGACTAAATTAGGTTTCTACTTTGTCATCAAATATTCCCTTTTTAGTTGAACTATGCTAAAGAGATGCAGAAAGAGAAAATGAGAGGAGAAACCGAGAGTTTAGTGAGTGAGGTAAGGTGATATGACTCCAAAGCACAGGTTAAAACTTTAGGGAATCTCTTGTCGTCAGTTCCGTTCGTCTCCTCCCAGCGAAAAAAAATTGGAGTAGTGGAAGTGGATGGAGCTGGCGCATATGCTGGAGGAAAGCTAAAGCAAATTAGATGATGGAGTGCAGTCATTTAGCACGACGAGAGTGAGTGGTGTGCACTATGCAATGTAAATGTAGTGAAAATATTTTCGACAGTTAAAAAACTTCCCGTTTCATTCGTTATTGCAATCATCAGACGGGCCATAGCCATCAACACTAAATGAAATAATTTTAGCGGTTTCTGGTACAGTTTCGTGAAATGAGCTTAAAATAAACATGCATTAATTTCAGTTGACAAAGCAAAACAGCGAATATATAGCGTGGTTGAACTGAACTTTCAACGACTTAAACTGCCAAAGCAAGCTGCTGCTCCGCCAGACACAACCAGAGTAGTTTCATCTAATCAATTTTTATTTTCGAAAGTGCGAACGAAGTGAGAGGAATGGCTATGACGGCGAAATATATTCATTATGTATGCTTATGGAGCAGTAACATTAAATTTTCTCCGTTATTAGGGAATAATTAGCGGTGCCATTTCCCGCAATTTTTTTTCTTTGGACAGTTGAAGGAAATGAGTGATAATGGAAAGGGTAAACATGGAAAATAAACTCTAGAGCTTTTGAATGCAAAGTTTTTACAAAGCACTTCCTCAAAACCTACCTAATTATAATGTGGAGAAAGCCATAATTATGGGCAATTAATAGGAATTTTATAACACGAATGACTTCTTAATTATTTAGATGTGCCGCAACAGTTCCAAGCAATTTAAACCCAGCATGTTATGTATGTATGTCGACACTAAGGAAAGCAAAAAAGAGAAAGTTAAAAAAATTGAAATTTTGACTTACGTGGACATGGTGTAATGCAGTCTTGCTTTTGTACAGAAGATCCAGAACAGGGCCTGCCTCCATTTAAGGGTGCGGGACTATTGCACATTCTTGTCCTTTTCTGAACTCCTTTTCCACAGGGACCTTGGCACTCCGACCAGGGTGACCATTGAGACCACCCTCCGTTCACTGTATAAATACAATAAAAAATAGCATTTAGCAGAGTGCATTAAAATTTACAAGTCACTTCACTTCAGCTTTCAGCATCTAAAACAGGCCAAAAACTTGGGAAAATAATTGACTTTGTACTTTAATTTCCACTCATGTCATGTTCCACTTTACCCATTGTCTTCAAGCATGTCTACCTACATCATTCCTGGTATGTATTCATATTCATACAATGCAATACCTCCTTTCCATTTTTCCAGATTTTGTATTCCGCTCATAAAATTGGAATACCAGTACTTAAGGGGCAAACTCG
>JAHZNI010001853.1:0-10679 GCA_027744415.1 Seira ritae | reverse complement strand
GTATCATTAATTTTTTAAGATTAAAACTAATAACATTCATTTCATCCAGGACTTCACTTTCATCCACCTCATTTCAGGTGGATAAGACCATTTCATCCTGGATGGATAAAATTACTATCCACTGGATGGTCGCACTCTGCCCAAGTGCCATGCCCTCGTCTGCCCGCCTCAATCTAATTTTGCAAAGGAAAGTATCCACTAAAGCAAAGCAGAACTTGTCAATAATTTGCATTCAAAAAAATTGTTTTAGGTAAGCGAATTAGCAGTTCCTTTCTCCGACAGTCCAGTCCAGTCCAGTCCATGTCTATATAATCACCAATGTACTAATGTAATGCAATCGTCGTCATCTCATTCATTCTCATCAAAATAATAAAAGAAAAGAGATAGAGAACCTGAGTCAGTCCTAGTCATGAAATTTATTTTAAGCACAATAGCATTCCTCCTCCTCCTCCTCATCCTCCTACACAAAGGAAACAGCATGTTTACCCTAAAGGAAGCTTGTCCCGGTCTCTGGAGACTTTTTGAGTGGGATGAAAATCTTTCACTTTCAACTTGAGCATGCCTCACAGAAAGAAAATGCCTAAGGTCTGTAAATTGTCTGGGAAAATGTTCAAGGCAGCGAAAAAAAGAGAAATTCTCACTAAGGTGCAAATACTATACACATGTAGCAAGTTACTACTGCTCAAACAACAATCCACCTTAAATTTTTTTGTTCATTATTATGTAAACTGAGAAAAGACCGTTCATTTCACGTATACAATACAATGCACACTTGTTTTTTTTCACTCTGACAATGCCGAGAAAATTAAATCTTACCGCATGTTTACATGCCCACGCCAATCTTTCAAGATCAAGGTTGCTTTCTCCCCACACAAACTAACCAAGCCAAGCCGACGAGTAGTAGGCAGTAGGTCTTAAGTAAATACATACACAACGACGAGCAGAGGAGAAATGTTTTCTCTTTAGTTGAAATCCTGATGATAAAAAAACTAAGCTGTGCTTTGATTTTTATCTTATGCTCTTACTTATCTCGCAAAATTTTACATTTTCCTCCCACTCGACAACTGCTCAGCTCAGTAATCTAGAATTCAAGCTGGAACATACATAAATATACATATACCTACGCATGTACATATTGCGAGTGAGTGTCTGCTCCTGAAACGCATCAACTTTTTTTTCCTCTGTCTATATATATATTTTTTTCGCGAGCAGTTTTCAGAAACATTTTCGTGGTTTTCCCCCAGGGACAATGTGCTTTTGTAAACAAGGTTTTTCTTCAAACGCGAAGTTCTATCGTCGTGGTGCGTAGTCCCACAAGGGGAAGTAAACTACTACCTATGTACTTCACCATAGCGTCTCATTTACCGTCAGTCAGTCAGCCAGTCAGCGGAGAGAAAAGCTTAATGCAAAAAAAAATATATTCATTAGCAAAGCGGAAAAGTCGAGAGCTTTTGCCCAAGTGAGCACTTCTTTAAAGTAGCAGCGTTAGTTGGGGTAACAAGCGTACATTGTGCTTTTTTTTACTCAGCCGGTGTTTTCTTACGATATTTGAAGAAAAAATATGTTGTGGAAAAAAGAATTGTTGCAGAATTAATTCTTCGCAGATTAAATCGATGTTGATTACTTAACCAAAAAATTTCAAGTTTTCATTTTAAAGTTTTAAGTGTTTTACAGGAAACAAGGTAGGGGATGTGAAAAAAAAATTGTGGAGATCTCCATTTTACAAGATGTAATCGTCTGAAAAGATAAAGAATGTTTAAGAGGAAAAGACGTCTTTTTCTTGGCTTTGTTTCGTGAGTCTGATTAGTAGCTCTTCAAACAAAAATTTGGGTGGGATGAATTGAGAACCAGAGGGGTCTTTAGTCTTTAGAGTTCATTGCCGTGTCAACGGCAAAGACTTAATTTTAGAGCAATGCCATTCATTTGAATTCATGCATCGTTTTCCACTTTCTCCCTTGCCATTCGCCTCTTCTCTCATCAAATTTTATACGAGGACAAAGTTGCGATGCGAATGCGATGCCATGAATGAGAACATGTGTCAAGCATGGAGAGGAGAAGAAATTCCATTTGAAACAAAAATGTGAGAAAAAGGAAAAGAATGAATGAAGAATGCATGGAATGGCAAAGTTGGTGTAAAACAAAAAGTCAGGAGACAGACACGAAAGAGAGAAAGGAATGTTGTAAGTTGTTTAAGTTAAACAAAAGAGGGTGAATGAAAGCCTCATTGTGGTATTATGTATAGATTACTCTCACTCTATTGGTTTCGCATTCCAACTCCCTGCGTCTTTTCTTTTTTTCCCCATTCATTTATGGTATCGCGAACACCCGGATCTCCTCCTCCCCAAACGAGGAAAAATATAAATCGGCTTTTCTTTTTCTTTTCCACTCTCCCACTCACACAGAAAAAAAACTACCAAGGTTTTTATCTCGAGACAGACAGACTATCTACTTGTATTGCAACACCAGGAAAATCTTTATGGCTCTGTTGAAACAAGTGCATTTCACGAAGAAAAAAAATGTTCACGGAAAGATGAGTCTTTGTTCTACATTCCGCATATGTAAATGGCATATTAAATCGCTGTAATGGTCTCAAGTTATTCATGAAGTGAGACGGGAAAAGTTAAATTTTTTTTTCTAAAATATAAATACCTTCCTTCAACGCTTCAATTGTTTCATTTAAGAAGGGATACTATACCATTATATCCCTCTATGCAATAGTAGAAGCATTAATAATAATATCAGGAAGGTAACAAGTACATTTTCTTCTCCTTTCCTTCACGCTATATTACCCAGTTTAGGAATGTAACTGTTGGAGAGTTTGGAGCAATAAGCCAAGCCAATGGCGATGAAAATTGGTGGGTGATGCTTGCCAAAAAAAAATCTCTGACATACATACATACTTTCTCTACGATGCGATGTACATACAATTCCCCTTAAAAATTATTTCTCATGCAGAGGGTGTACTACTACTGAGCTTATTTACTCACATGGAATTTAAAGCACGTCTAATGTAATGTATGCCATGGAGAAAGTGGTCAGGGTTTTCCTGGCACCGGGCTCGGAGAAAGCTTAGGGAAACGGCTCTATCTGCCAGGAAAATAAATATGTGCATATGTACATACCTATGTATGCAATAGTAACAGCAGCAGCCGTGTAGTAGATAGATATGGAGGAGAGGAAGAACAAGAATAAAAGCCAGAAGAATAATATTTACCCTTGTTAAACGATGCTCTTGAGATCAGCTTTCTATTTCGTTATTTTGGTAATCACACAATGCGTTTTGAATAGTGCACATTGAACAGAACATGTAATACGGAATCCGGAATGCATCCATATTATCCATCCCCCTTTCTCTCTCTCTCTCTCTCTTGTTCGAACGAGACACATCCACTCAGAATGATTTTGTTGTGTGTTCACTGCTCATGCAACAACAATAACAACAGAAGTAAAGAGAGACATACATATACACATGCTTACTTAAGCAAACTCACAATCTATTCGCTTGTTTACAGTGTATTTGTTGGAGAGGCACTTACCCAACAAACTCTCGTTCATTCATTCCCTATCCCTACACAAAATGTTTTTATTATGGCAATGCTTTCTCTCTCTCTCTTCATCCTATAGTGGCAGTATGCACGTACTTTCTGATTGTTCTCCGGATTTGTACTCCTGACATTTTACACGTTCAGCATTATGGGCGAGCCATTAAACTTGAGCAATATTTTTTTGCATAATATTATTATTATCATTATTACGGGGAAAGTTATCCGGTTAATTTCTCTCCTCCATATTGTGTGGTGTGGTGCTGAAAAGGAGAACAAAAAAGAAAAGTGTAGACGGTATCAGTATCAAAAAACTCTCTCTCTCTCTCTCTTTCTCCTAAAGTTGGCCTACAATACAATGTGGGGGAAATGAATGAAACCGCAACAATGTCATAATTATACATTCCATCTGCAATTCACATATCATCATTTTTTAAGCTGTTTGCGCTGCCACCAGGAAGAAAAAAAAATTGTTTTTGGTATGCTAGAGTCGTGCCAAAGCCCAGAGAGCACAGTGGGGAAAAAATAAGGAGAGCATAATATTAGTTATGAAAACAGCATGCATTTTTCAAGCCATGTAATCTCTCTCCGTAAATGATTCCTCACATATTTCATTTTTCTTTAGCTGTTTCCTCCTTCAAAGCAATAGTTTACACCACACGAGGAAAAAAAATCCGAGACGGCTGGCTGACCAGACCAGACCAGAAGAAGAAAAAAAAAGTAGTGCATGCAAAGTCGCAAGTAGCATTGTAAAACTATTACTATTCATCGCATTTTTTTCCTGGAGAAAATATGAATATATTTTTTAAGAAAACATGCATATAATGCATATTATACCTTCTAAGTATGTGCATAGGTAATATTGTGCAGTTGGTTGGTTGCTTGTTGTTGGTGGTGAAAGCGAATTAGCTTTTCACTTCTCTCCTCCAGCTCAGAAAAATATTACATGATAGGGCGAGTTTTGTTGCACGATTGGTTTTTTGCTCTCCTTTAAGTTTGGTAACAAAAGATAAAAAAGCAAGCAAGAGAGAGAGAGGGAGAAAGCTCTAAAGAAGAAAAAAAAGAAAGTGGTCGTAGGGTGGAAGGAAGCAGTCCATTGTGGTGGCAAAGAGATATTATATAATATCACGAGTACTTTTTTTCAAAGCGTAGACAAAATGCCGACGAAAGATAACAAAAACCAAGTATTTTAACACGTCCACAACATTTCCTCCTCAATGTAGCTTTGGTCTGGTGTTCATATCGCACAATCGTTCCAGTCACTCGTCCTCGTGTGTAGGCGAGTCGAGCAGCCTCTTTTGTAGGCGACGAACACACACACAATTCAATGGGCTATTTGCAAAAAAAAAAACATGCAGCTCTTTCATATGTACGTGAATGTATGTATATGTAAACTAGAGAAAGTGCTGCATTCTTCTATTCTTCTCAGAGGATCCACATCCACAACCATTAAGTAAATGGAATGACCTCGAATTCACTAACTGCCTAATCTAACGGAACAGATTGCTGTGTCCATGTCATGCAAAAAAAACTGTTCTTACATGTGTCGACCATTAAGATAACTACCCCATTTTTGGCATGATTTTTTTTTCTTCGCTCAGTCAGAGAAAAACCACTTGTGCACTACATATTATGTACTTGTTTAGAAAGCAAATCATTTCGATTGAGAAAAATGGGACATTCGAACAAATTTTTAAAATTTTTTCATCAAATCCCATAGTAGCTGTAGCTCTCAACATTAGAAGAGTTATTGCATCCACAACCTACAGTACAGTTTCCTCGTCAGTTACATTATTTATTACCCGGATAAGTATGCATTTATAAAGAGAAAGTTTAAAAAGAGACACACTCAGACAATAGATGGTGGAATCGGTTTCACATGAATTTGCTTTAAGATGTAGCACAGCCCGTCTAGATAATAATATGAATGACATCTCTTTGATTTTTACACTCGGTGTTCCCAAGCGTTATCTCTTGACAGTAGTAAACGGTGAAAGTAACTTTCACCGTCTACAGTATGATTGAGGCAAAGCTAATGAATGCATTATGCAATATTCAAACATACATTTTGGCGCGGTGTAAATTAGACGGGCTGGGCTATCTCCAAAAAATAATTTCATAAAAATACATTTCAGTTTTTTAAAGTTACCTTTCTGCTTTTTTGAAACTTTCTCTTTATAAATGCATATTTATCCGGGTTATAAATACTCTTGCAATCTAGTTGACTCAAATTTCGAACTTTAAAAGATAAATCGGCTCATCATAAAATTTTTCCAAAATCCGATTTTGTCTCATTATCAGATTATGTTCCAGGACATAATTAACAAATCCCCTTCCCGACTGATTATCCCTGATGACAGTCCGTCACAAGATTTTTAAGTTTAATACATGTGCCTGCAAACTTACCGCCGCGAAAGGGTAACGCCAAACAATCTGTTCCATATACACTTCCTGGAACTTTATTGCCGGCCAAATCGTCATTCCCATTATTACGAGAGATATTGGTGTCACCTAAAAATTATTTTATCGATCAGATCAATCATGTACCATAATAATTAATAATAAAATACAGGATGTTAAATGTGATTGAAAGAAGCCAGGCATCATCATCATCGCTATGCTATTTGCACTTTGCACTGTATCAACATCAACACGGGACACATTTCTAGCTGATTTGTTGGATATGGTGTTTGTGACTTACCCAAGTTCTCCAGTTCTTCAAATACTTCGTATCAACTCTCCAATACATGTAAAATGCAATGAGAGCATATCCAAACATAACCACGCCAAGAAGTAAAGCTGCTACGGAATGTCCCATATTAATTTCACATTTCTCTGGATCAAGTGTCCCTTCAGTAGTAGAATCTTCACTGTTATCCGTCGTGGTCGAAACTTCTGTATCGTCGACGACAGTGGTAGTGGCAGTGGTAGTAGTGTTCCCTTCATACATGTTATCCTCATTTGTCACACATATAAAGAAGTAGATGAAGTATATCAGGAGTAAGTATCCGATCGGGAAAAGAAACTTGAAAAATAGAAATAGGATTGCTTTTAATTAAAGTGTAAGGAACCACAAGCAGGTTTACATGTATGTGTATCTATTTTCAATATCTAAAAATGCTTTTCTATTCACAAAAGGCATCTCACCGCAAAAATTCTACAAATCCAGTATATCCAGTTACTACGAACTTTCTTCCGTTTCAAGTAGAGGAATGCGGACACCAAGGGATGGGATAGATACAATTTAAGAGCTTCATGGGACTTGACCTCTAGTATGCTGTTGAGAAAGGAGGTTTCTCCTTGGTAGTACTCATCGGCTTGAACGATTGTCCTACAACAAACACATTTCTGATTTTTATTTGTAAGCGTAACAATGTGGGAAGCGAAAGTAGGGGGCACTGTCCTTATGGCCAGCTGGGATCTGGTGAAATCAGCTGACTTTTGGATATGTGGTAGAACTCGATGATTAATGATTACTACAAAAGTTGTCATGGGCGCTAACCCATATTTTGCTTCTAGCGCGCGCTAGGGGTCGCATAGGGGCACTATGATAGCATGGGAAAAATCTTGTTTTTTTTTGTCAAATGGGCTAAAATTTGCATATGCGGTAGAACTTTACGCGTAGAACAAAAAAGTAAATCACCACAATTTTTTAATTTGTTTCCGGGGGCTCTGCAGCGCTTTCAAAAATTTACATTTCACTGGTCCCCAGAAATGCATTTAGAGAGTGCCCCCTCTATTTTAATAAAAAAAATTTCAATGCAAATGGTATTGCCGAACATAAGCATTTGCGTGCCGCTTCTTTCTGAACCGTTAGTACTTAATGTAATTAAATTCGTAAGCATAACATGTTATAATTAAAGGAAAATTTCCATTTGCAAGTTTTAATACATATACCGAATGATGTTTTTTGCGAAAATAAGCCTTTGCGAATTTTTGCGTAGAAGTAATAGATTTGATTTAGTTAAATGAATTACGTACTGCCAATCTAATTTCACTAAAGGCTCGTCAGAATCTTTTCCAATCAAACGGACTCCGAGATCAAGGATTTCAAGCATGACCTCCGACATTGTCAAGGCAATGGCGGTGGAGAGGGCATGGACGTCCTTGTATTTTGGTGTTCTACTTAGCAATCAAATCAAAATCGAATGATTCTATGCCTGTGTATTAAAAATACACAAAACGATATAGCAAGATGTACATATACCGAACAGAAGTGTTCGCTCCCTCTTTGACAAGCAGCATCGCAGCAGGGCCGAACCCATTGTAAACGGCTAGACTCAAAGGACATTCACCAGATTCCGTATCCGTGGTGTTGACATTGCAATTTTTGCTTATAAGGAGTCGAAGGCATTCCAACATTTTTGCTTCGTTCATGTGACCCCTAAACCCTGATTTAAAGAGAACCGACAATTTATCAGTAAACTTGTAAGCAGAAATATCGTCGAGACTCGAGACCACCAACGATGGGCGCGTTGCATATCATCTACTTTGAATTATTGTGAGGAATTTCTGAATCCAGCTCAAATCACTTTTTACTTTGGTTGAATACTAAATCAAATTTTATGCATTGTAGAAAAAATATTTTGAGCTTGGTAGGTCTAAAGGTCAACCCACAATTTAATAAAAAATCCCTTATAACGTAACCTCTTCGTTGGTTGTCTCACAGAACAAGTGCATATTAGCTGTCATTTACCATTTTGAAGAAGCACAATTAGCGCTGCCCTTCCCCTGTCATCTCTGAGACTGTTCACGTCAGTAATGTAACCGCTTTCCAGCAAACGCCTAATCTTTTGAGCATCGTAACTGACGACAGCTTCAAAGAATTCCTTTACAACAGGGTCCATCGAGGACTCGGGTATTGAGAACACAACTTTAGCTTCCATTTGGCATTACACAATCGACAGCCACAGTACTACTATAGTAGAGAAGGCTTTAGAAGAGCTTTGTCATCACCAGAAGGTGCCAAAGCAAGTACTAATCATATTCTCTGTGTATTCAAACACAATAATGTCACAAAAGTAACTATGATGAGGCTTCAAATCCACGAGCTTGAGCTTGACCTTCTCTGCAGAAGGTTTGAATAAGCCTTGTTCGATTTCGCCGCTAACGCAGTGTATTATTATAATTTTCAAACTAGGTATTTTCATGCTTTTATCAAGATTCTTGAATGCAGATAGGGATATTTTTTTGTCAAATTTTCCTTCTTTCTTATGTTCAGTCGGCATAATTATATAACACAAATAACCTAGGTATTGGAGGAAGAAGATTAGAAAATGGCACAAAAATAACAATCTTTGAATTGATTGGAGAGCACGTAGAAATGACAAACAATATCAATATCATGGGTGTGTTATTTACCATATAATCAATTTACATACATACATGGAGACTTATCGAATCTTATCTTATGCAAACAAATCCGATCACACGTTTATTCATCGCAAAACAAAACCAATTACATATCAACATTTCCAATATTTCTGACGTATCGCTGATGGTTTGCAATAAAAAGTCATGTATAAACATTCAAAAATTCAATAATCGTGTAAAAAAGACAACCTGAAACAAATAACAAGGTCACCGTAAAGGAAAATGAAGAAGTCAATTCATTCTTAAAAAGCCGCCAAGAATTAAAGGTAAATTTAATGTCTCATATTGCTCCTATTTTTCTAGGGGATAAATGCTTGGATACACGATTCTTACGTTCGCCATAATATTTGAAATATTAAATTACATAATTACATTTTTTTAAAAATTATGTTGATATGTATTACATTACCATGACGAGAGGTACATAACATCGAAGAGGATCACAAACACAGGAATTTAATGTGGATTGTATACAGGCGCTGCGGAGCAGGTGGGGACGAGGTGGGGAATATCCCTATCCTACAATGTATTAGAGGCCCTATCCTGTAATGTTAATGGGAAATTTCTGCCGGGGATTTGTCCCCTCCATCCCACCGGCGCCGCAGCCTATGATTGTATACTAATCGAGATCTCTATATTAATAAGATAATAGTAACATTAACATTCATTCACCTCATGCATTATTACTTAGCACCTCAAAATTTATTGGTTCTAGTTAAAGACGCCCTAAAATTCCAGGCTGAAGAGTAGGATTTTGAGATAACTTTAATCAGCCTTGACCAGCATCCGAAAATCTTATTTTCAGCAAGAAAGGCTAAACTGCTGAGCACAATCCCAACAACAATGAATGTCAAAGGCGGCAGCAGTTTCCTCATTTCAATCACATCCGCCTCACCTCTAGGCCTGTTCATTTTGTCCTTCTTCTCCATCCACTTTCTACCATCCTCATTAAGGTTTAAAAATGCCCAATTGGACCACTCCATAATTCTATCCCTCAGTCCTGCCTGATGAACTCTTTCGATTGTCTCAGTCAGCCATATCCTGTTCACAGTGTACATCGACCAAAACAAGAACACCGTGACTGCTTCCTGCCGAACAAATCTACACGTAAAGTGCTCAGTTTGATTAAGATTGACTGCTGCCTCCACCATGGGAAATTGCATTCCATCGGTAAGACTCGACATTACGGTTGCAAATCGCTGTTTAAGATACACTGCCATAATTTTGAAAGTGCCACTTTCAGGCTCAAATTGAAAGGCTTTGTCAATTGATTCATTTTTCTGTTGTTCCAGAGAGCGTTTCAGTAAGTCAACGTAGTCCGGCAGATTTTCAGTGTCTTCCTTGAACAAAACAATTTTATATCCATCGCCCAAAATATCCTTTATTCTATGGTACGCTTGAGGAGGTACGTACACCGTCACGGAGCTCGTGATGGAATTTTCATACAATCCTGTAATAAGCAATGAGAGGACAGCAATGCCCACGTAGAACCCTTCCCCCTTCTTCACATTTGAGGGGAACTGGTATAGGACGAGCATCCAAATCCTTAAGAGCTCTTCCATTACCCCCAATTGATTCACTCTGGCGAGGATAATCACAAACGCTATAAAGGACACCAGTATAAGCACCCAGGAATCAGTGGTGTAAGCACTTATCCACAGATAAGTGTCGAATACTGCAGTTGCAGTTGCCTGGTCTCGAATACAGTAGAAAAAGCGTTGCTTCGAGGACATCGAAAAATGGAAACCAGTTGGCATGTAATAA
>JAHZNI010001852.1:0-12022 GCA_027744415.1 Seira ritae | reverse complement strand
AGAAAGCATCTACGATATAGTGACTCACCTATCAAAATATTGATAAGCCTTAATGAGCTCTTCCATTAACTCATTCCCGATTAGAAAAAAGAAACAGTCAAAAAAATCATGAAAGTGTTTCATGCACAAAAACTCTTTTTATGTGCTTTTATATGAAGTGCAAGTGTGTTAAAACATCTTTATTTACGCCTCCTGCAACGAAAAAAGCAAATATGTGCCTATTAAATTACATTCTTTTAATGTGAAAGTAGGGATTTAGTTGTTTGAACTAAGAGCAAAGATGAAGATTTTAGCGATTTCCTATAGCACAGGCAATGGTTGCAGAGTCCAAAAAGAATCGACTTTTAGGCAGTTGCAGTTGATAACCATATTACTGACGGTTTCAAGTTTGTGTATTGTTGTGGTTCATGGTGAAGTTTTCACAGCACAAGCCGATCTGGAGACTTTGGTCGTGTTACGGAGAGAAGTGAAAAGTGCCATTGATCTGTACATTGAAAAGGAACAAGAGAGGTTGGATTATCTGAGGAGAAGGATTGACTTTTCGAAAGGATTCTCCTCAAATGGTGGAAGTGGAAATCCAATCAATGCCTTTCTGTTAGTCAAGGCGCTGACGCTAGATCTGGCTGAGATTGTGACCGTGGTTGGGAACAGAGACAACTTTAAAGGTAAAGTATCGAATGGACTTGCGAAAAAGCCAAATATGCTAAGCTTAGTTTGAATTGCAAACAGAATTCGCCAAAGCACTAGAAGACCTCAATGAAGTCACCAAGTTTCCAAGCGGGGAGGATATCAATGGCGCTGCACTGGGACTAATTCGCCTCCAGGATACATACAAGTTGGACACCCATTCATTAGCGAGGGGAGCCATTGGAGATTCCTGTTGCGCACCCGAATTATCAGGTTACCCCAAAGATGGACAGAATGAAATAGATGGAATTTATTTTAATTGTTTTCGTTTTCTTTCCAGCTGAAGACTGTTTCGAACTTGGAAAACACAGTTACAACGCAAAGTCTTACGACTACGCCGTACAATGGTTCACCGAAGCCCTTTCTCGCTTCCCAGCCACAGATGACGACTTTGAGGAGGAGGATGAGAATGATACACTATCATTTTCTTCGCTTGTTAGAAATGAAAATCGCACCAGAATGCAGACAGTCCCTCAAACCCATAAGAATTCATCAAGCTCATTCTCAACAAAAGTGACAAAATCTGAGGTTCTGAACTACCTACACTGGGCTCAAAATATTAAAAAGACTGTTGACCTGGGGAAGGATTTTCTCGCGCAATTGACTGGCGTCGAGCTGGATGCCTTTCTCGAACAGGTTGCTCAAGTTGTGAGTGGTCAACAGCAGCAGCAGCAAGATGATAACCAGAAAGGGAAACCGGCACTGGGAGAAATATACAAGATGTTATGCAGAGGAGATGTGGAGAGTCCGAGCACTTCATCAGCCAATCCAAAATTATATTGTCACTATTCAACGAGAGATAACAATCCATACCTCATGATAGGGCCAGTGAGGGAGGAACTTGTCAATGCGGATCCCCCGATGTGGTCATTCAAGAATGTGATTTATGATAGCGAAATTGAGACAATCAAAATGCTAGCTAAACCTAAGGTATTCTTTCCTGCAAGCAAATAACTCGACTGCATAACTTAATATGTACATGTATCATGCTTATTTTACGTTCTCACAGTTTGAAACTGCAATGATAGTCAATGTGGTCACTGGATCTAATGTGAGGTCCGACACGAGAATAAGCAAATCTGCTTGGCTCGATAATGTACATCATCCACTCATTTCCAAGATCAACAAGCGGATTGGCCTTCTAACGGGATTAAGTATGAGCTCCGCAGAGCTTTTGCAAGTCGCTAATTATGGAATCGGAGGAATGTACTTGCCTCATTATGATTTTGCTCAGGTGTGTATTTTAAATTATAAACATTAAATGCAAACCGTTTAGAATTATACATAGTTAAACTCTATTTCTTACTGAAAAATTAGCCTGGCCAGGCTGCTAACTTCATGGAGAAGGATGGGAACAGAGTAGCAACAGTCCTTTTTTACATGTCTAACGTGGAGAAAGGAGGTGCAACGGTTTTCCCTAAATTAAATCTAACATTATGGCTATGTGATAAAATAACTTTACAATATAAAGTAACGCATGAAATTAAATAAGAACTTAATTTTCATAATTGTCTTTTTTGCTTCCAGTTTCAAATAAATGGCTTCACGAAAGAGGTCAAGAGTTCCGTTATCAATGTGGATTGGGAAACGAATAGAATAGGGAATGGCGAGTATTTAAAAAGAAAAACTGACTGAACAATATTTGTGCATCTCAAATCATTTTATTAAATTAACTTATGTAATTTTAATTAATTAAGAGTTCATAATAAATGTATTGACTTTCAACTTCAAATATAAATTCCACACACTAAATCTATAACACAGATTCATTCAACTCTTAAAAACTGGAACTTGAACGAAAATAATCATACAGTTTGATACCACTTATGATAACGAATATGATGAAATGAAGGCATACAAACATACCACTATACATTTCCATTCATTCATCCCAGTACGAAGGTCAATGAAGCTGGCAAGCGCGGATCATGACGAACTGGGATAATATAAATAGGGGAGCCATCACCTCCGAATATTCGAAAAGGGACGGTTCCGCGAGTTTCCAACACAGTAAAAATTCAAACATGAACACTAAAAGTAGTTGTAGAAAACTCCACAGAGTTCTGAGGGTCGCAGGTCTCACTCTCTTGGCAATGTACATTCTTATAAATACAGTCACTACAAAGTACGCATTCAGGGCATCCCCGACGAACAGCGGAGAAAACACAGACCACCAACTTAAATCTAGACTACCGTCACATTTCAACGACAACAGGATGGTAAAGATGGAGAGTGAGGTTAGCCAAACCCATATTTCGTAAGCGGTCACTCCCAGCCATTGACCAAGTTCTTGGAGATTGAAAAACATATTGGCGATGGTTATTTATTTAGAAACAGCTTTCTTTGGTTTACGGTAAATCAATGCAGCGATAAACTTTGATGTCAACTGAAGATACTTTTCGGTCTCGGACAATGGGATTTTGTTCGGGATTCTCTAGGTCGATGATATCGTCTGGAAGATATAAATAAAAATTCTAATTAGAAAACTTAGTCCGAAGTCCATAATAATACGACAGAAAATAACCTTGAAACGGCGAAAACATTAAAACTTGATTCAAATTACCATGTAGTTCAATGGTCGATGTATTCACCGAGTAATCTACAGTGTTGTGGTAAAACTTCTTCAGTTCAAAAGCAAGATTAATCGCCCTCGGTATAGCCTTGCCTAGCCCGTGCAGATAAACTTCTTGATGACCCTTCTCAAAGATTTTCTTACATTTGCTGAGTTGACTCTGGAAATCACAAAAATATGTACCATAATTTTTAATTTGAATTTTCCAATCATTATCATTGCATTTTATTTTTAAAACTTACCAAAAAGTTAGACTTCTCATTCACAAACACATCATTCG
Source organism: Seira ritae (assembly GCA_027744415.1). Taxonomy (NCBI): domain Eukaryota; kingdom Metazoa; phylum Arthropoda; class Collembola; order Entomobryomorpha; family Entomobryidae; genus Seira; species Seira ritae. The sequence continues at coordinate 8,483 of JAHZNI010001852.1, read as the reverse complement.
GCTTGATTTCAATATCTTCCTTTGGCGGAGCCCTTTTCTTCACTTGAAACCTCTTGTTCTTTTTCGATGAACCCTGACCGCCTCCTCCACTTGTGGTAACTGCAGCGGTTGAGCCCTCCGATGTACTTGGTACAGCCGGAGCAGATGCGGATGAAGTTGACGGATTCCTCCTATTATTACTTCTTCTGTTCTGATTCTGATGATGACCTTCCCTGTGATGTCTCCTTTCCTTATTGGGATTGGGAGTATTATTATTGTTTGATGATCCAGGTACTCTTCTCGTCGGAGTTGACGGATGTGAAGCTGGTGCAGATGCACTCGCGCTAGTCGACGCTGAAACTGAAGATTCAGAACGGTCTTCGTCTTTGCGAGGGGAGCCACTTCCACCTTGACCTTCTCCCGTCCTAACACCACTACTACCACGACCACCTCCTCCAAAACTTGTCCTCACAACGACAACTGGCTTATCAGAGTTACCAGCTGAGGGATTGTCATCGGCCATAATATGAATAGATTACGAATTTTCGGGATCTGTAGGAATAATGGAGATTAGTCCATTCCGACGAACACAATTCCAGTAAAATGTATCGTCTGTCTCATTCATCACACGACTTATTTATATTTAAAAAAAACTTAATTTGATTTTGTTTACTTTACAGTTTAGTTTAATGTTCTTCAAAACTTTCACAGATAAAGACTTTGCAAGTGTGATAGGAAAATTACGTGCTGAATCGTATGTAAAACGATACAAATTGTTTGTGATAATTAATTGTTCACTTTCTTAAAGTTGAAATGAACTGCGAAGTCAATTTAAAAGTATTTCATCAAATCGAAAATCATCTTGATTGGGATTTGGTTTATGGTCACACATATTATGGATTTTCCACAAGTATTTTGAAGTCAACTTTCAAGATGGACTTGCTTAGCGGCTGAGAGAGGGGCAATGAAAATAAATTAGGTAGCATGTGCATAATATGCTAGTAAGCTATATAGCCAGACTTCTCTGGACCTAAAATCTCAGATGAATTCGTTCGTTCTTTGTTGCTTTGAACGCTCATCTTGTATTTCCAGGACTTTGAGTGCTTCCATCTGCATAAGTTTTCAAAGGCAAACGCAAATGAGTGATGCAAACGCAATGATTTTTGTGAAGATGAAATATGATCACATAATATATTGCATTGATCACACGATCACAGAAATATTGTTCTGAATATTTTTCCAAAATTTTTGGCAGCATAGTAATATACATGTCAATTTTTCTGGGCATCAAACCAAACTATGGTAAATATTTAGTTCAGACCGCGGCTATGTGAGTTTTAATTGACGAACACGTTTCATTTTCATTTTAATGAAATGGTCAGTACGTTTTTGGTGTTCATGGCCCATGTCTCTTATTATCATTACTCCCTAATTTAACGTGCAAACGATAATGAGTGAGTCTTTATAGGAGCGCATCCAAAAAGACAAAAAATAAGATTGGTAAAATTACATGATTAATAATATATTTATGTAATCCGATGGTAATCCCTAAATGAAGCTCGGCTAATTATAAGAAATCTTCTGATCAATCTTTTAAAGTTTTGGCATTACAATTAATTTAATTTTAAAATAAATACGCCTGATTAGATCATAAATCTTCCTTTTGCTGTGAGAATCACGAATTTCAAATTGATAATAGAGAATAGAGACTCTATTCTGACTACATACTCTGATTGAACACAATGAACCAAAACTGAAGTCCTATCATCATTATTATCATTATGATGAATCTTAGGTTAAAAAAATCTATATTTATGAAAGTTCAAATGGTTTTAAAAAGGCGGCATTTATGCATTTCCGGATAAGTACTTATGTATTTCGGAACTCATTTTTTATCTAAAGCCTATAGGGTATACTCCTATTGTAACAATGGCTTCCTCATAAAATCTTCGTATAGAAACTTCATAATACAACCTTTTCGATTTGGTGATGTGGTTCGCATATTATTGGTGATGATAATTGTGAATTGAATTTAATCTGTTTTGATCGCAAAATTACAAGTGAAATCGTGATTTCAGGATCTTTAATCGTTTTAGACATGGCATTATGGCGTTTGGTGATTTGCTCAAGAAGTCAAACTGGGATAAGCCATAACAATTAAGAGTTTCCCACTAAAAATTAAATATGTGTGAATCATTTAATTTATTTTGAAGAAAGAAAAAAAATGCTTTTTTGTCGGTGCACACCTCAGGTGTTCAGGTGTTATTTGGGCACTGCCACTGCATATTGCGTAGGTAAGTCATGATCTGGCAGTTATCCGGTAGTTATTCTACTTTTTCTTCTCTTTTTTTGTTATAGGCGAAGCAATAAAAAATGCACTTTTTCTGAGATGTAGTCTATACTTAATAATATTATTATTACTTGAGATTAAAAGGGAATAAATAATTCATTCAGAAAAAATATCCTTTTGATAATAATCACTTTATTAAATGCAGTTGTGTGTGTACCTAAATCGAATCAGATAATATGCATCAAAAATCAGAAAAGGGTGATTTTTAACACAAGTTTAGAGATATCTGTGGGATTCTTATTGCATGCGTAGCAAATGTCTCAGAAAAGCGCATTTCAGATGAAAATATATTTAATCGACCTACCAAAAGAAATAAAGCTGAAGAGGGAAATGTTTTGTGTGTCTGCGACTTACAATTAGACTGCAGACTGTAATTGACTTTTTATATTGAACGCGTCGTAATACATAATTCAAGTAAGTGATGAAAAATTAGATTGTGTTTGAGTATGAATGCAATTAGGAGGTGCATTCATTGTCAACATTTTCACATGAAAAAAGAATTCCCGAAATGAAAAGGTTCGATAAGTGGTCTACTTTTTTGAGTCAACAAAATTATAATCTTAATATACGAATACTCTTTGCACCAAAACCAACCAAGAAAAGCCAAGAAGAGGAAGTCTCTTCGTTCTCCCCAAATTCAATTAATGGAAGCTTTTCATGCATCGTAATAAATCGTAAAGATGGAGCAATTTATAATCTAAAATGCATTTTATCCAACAGCCTCATCAAATCTAGACCGATTAAATGTTCCAACTGCTCACTGGAATGCCGAAGTCGACTTCAAAATGGCAAAATCGCATTCTGAAAACTAAAACTAATAGACTCAAGTCACAGAAAAATAAAAATCCAGTAATTCGTATGGTTGAAATCGAGAAACATGCGATGAGTTGGTTGGTTTGTCAGATCAAAAATTTAGTGGATTAAATTTTCATTGAACATTAAATCATTTAAATCAGATCATTTCGGGAAAGAAGCTCTTTCAACGAACATAGTTTTAAAAACCTACCTTGTAAAAATGCCATGGCCCAAATAAAAACCTTTTCCTTCACAGATCCGAAATCGAACAACCCTCTTTTTATAAAAACTAATCATTCATTATACTTATTCGTTCCCCTTCCCGTCCTACATTTTTTGCTAGTTCCGCTTTACTATTACGAAACTCATGAAGTTTGTCGATGATGACAAAGATAAGTGCAATAAAAGAATTTTCTATTCTTTCAAAGAAAGAATCAAAATGGGTCCATCTCATCCCTGATTCTTTTGTTGGCCACGCTTTATTATTCATTTCTAAAAATGCCTTTGATTATTCAATACCTCCTCAGTGATGTTGATTATGACAATATTGTGCTAGAATGATGAGATCATAATATATCTTAAGATGATACTTGTCTGGCCAAATTTGGATATTGCTAAAAATCCTTAAGGTACTTTTTTACGATCGTCTCCTCTTTCAAAAACCTGGCAAATTGAAACACTTAATGATATATATTTGATACTAACCAAAAATTACTATGATTTTTATAGCGCTCCTTGCTCGCTCCGTAACTACCTAAGGATTAAAGATTATATATTAATGAGCCTAAGTAAATAGGCACTCTCTGACAAACATTATTGCTCATTCAAATTTTACTAAAATTACCTCAGCTTTAACTTACCGCTGAAAACAATGGTTAATGAAATCTTACGCCATTATACATGTAGTCAAAGTTGACTTTTTGAACAAGATGTTTTTACGAAATTGGAACATTTAACCTTTTTTACAAAACGAGGTTTAAAGCTAAAAAAAGCATTTGAAAAGCGAGACTTTGAGACGATAAAATGAATGGAGTGGAGGGGGAATGATAAAATACTATATGACGTGAGTCCGTTAAAACAAACAGTTTTAATTCACGTTTCGTTTCTCTAGCGCGCACATACGAATAAATAATAGCTGGCACGTTTGCCACATCCGCCGTTTTTTCTGTAAGGTTGTTTCTGTTTTTTCTTTATGAGTTAGTGAAGTAAGTAATTATTTTATGGGAATGAGACAGGTTATGCGGATGCGTAAAAAAGTAATTTTAGAAATACTACAATAGATAGATATATGTACATGCGTAGATGTAATTCCATTTCGCTGTATTTTTTGGCAAGAAAACATCGAATCCCTTACAAAACAAGAGTAGCTTCCTTATTCAAGGCAGCCAGAAGGGATTATTATTGCTTATCTTCGATATCTTTTTGTTGAGAGTCCTTAAGGAGATAAGAGATTTTTTGGATGCAGTTTAGAGTTGTAAATACTCTGTAACTCGAGCTTGACAAACAAAAAAAAAATTGAGTTCTAACGAAATTCTAGAAAGATTTGGAATTTTAGTAACAGCATCTGAAAAAATATTTTGCATAAGAACCACTCTAATGTGATCACTGATAATTATGATAAGATTATGTAAAGCAGGATGATATAACACCTTGATATTGCCTATTCCATTTTGGATTATAAAACTATGTATCTATGAAGCGATGGACACATCATCATTACCTCCACCTCCATATTATGTGTGTACCCTTTGACATCGACATCCGGGATACAATTTTAGTGTATAGTTCTGTAGATGCAGGTGCAGAGTTTTATTTATCTATTTCACACTTTAGAACTTATTATCATATTTTTATTCTTCATTTAGGTAAATTAGGTAAGCTAAAATATTCAGCTAGGAGGGAGCGGGAGAGCACCTACCGGAAAATTGAATTTTGAATAAGGAGGCGATTGCTTAAAAAGATAAGGCTCGACTTAGCGCAGCTCAGGTGTTGAGAGATGTTAAGCGCGAAATATTGTATAATTTTGAAGCAAAAGTACACACATTAGGTTTGACATGTTGTAACAATTTAATTTACGATACCGTCCGTCACGTTACAAAAACTTGGAACAATTGAATGACGCCGAGGAGGAAGGACCAAGTCAAGGTGTCAACTGACTGACCGTGCGTCTGCTTCAGCGTTTAGGCTTTATTGTGCCAAGACACGAGCAGACGTGAGGACGATTTCAAGTCACATAATCAGGTTATGTCATGTATTTATGTATATTTTTTATTAAATAGTGTAGTGTATTTAATAATTGTCAATCAACCAATTATTCTAATCTTGGCCTTCAGCCAACAAGCTCTATTAATCTAGCCTTGAACTGTTTAGCCTTGAAATAGTTCTCACTCTTGTCTTATGCTCAAGTCTCAATTTATACTTGTGCTCTCCGGCTTTATGCCTCATTCCTGAATCAGCTTTGCTCTTGTAATCATATTCCTATTTTACCTTCTCNACTCTTGTCTTATGCTCAAGTCTCAATTTATACTTGTGCTCTCCGGCTTTATGCCTCATTCCTGAATCAGCTTTGCTCTTGTAATCATATTCCTATTTTACCTTCTCTCTAGTAAACACTACCTGTAAAACACACGGCAACCTACCTACGCATAACTCATGTTATTTCTCATCTTGAGATCATCCAGTATTCCACGTTAACAATAGTTAGCTGGCTATCAATCAGCATCAATCATAGCTGGCTAATTCATCTAGCAAACTCACAAAACACCCACAACTATAACAATTTTTAAGAATACATCGGTGCATACTGTGCTTACTCGGTCCCCAATTCATCTTTGTACAATCGTTTAATTGTTAAACTCCGATGTAAATTCTATGAAACTTTCGTTCCGAAATACATATAATTTGGAATAAGCAACAGTTTGGGGACCGATCTGCATGTGAAAATTAATTCCTTGTTCAATGCTTGCACCTACACATTTAAAAATTCCGAAATCTCACGAGTATTATTCATTGTACCATTGTTGTCGTTTAATTTTTCTTGTCCTGAGCAAAAGCATTAATTATAATTTTAACACCTTTTTGAGAAAGTGTTTTCATCTTTAATTGCGGAAGGAGCAGATTAAATATTAATAATCAAGTATATGTAAAATGAAGGAGTAACGGTTTTAAGTCACAGTTACATATATTGGACAGCAGTTTTGTCTTCCCAATTCATTTCCATAGGCGCGCTCAATATTTTTAGAATCACGCATACTGTTACCTACACGCAAAAGAATATATCATGGTTTGACATACTGGATTAGTGTTGCATTAAACGCTTCTCGAGATATCAGAGATATATTTTCACGATTTCGTGATTTTCCTTTAGGTTCTTTTTGTCAAATGTCCTTTATGAAGCTGAAGATAAAACTCATTTCGACTGGAATTCACAAGTTTTTGACATCATAATGGTTACAAGCAAATAAAGGTTCTTGGAAGGATTTCACTAGTTCGATTCCAGATTCGGCAAAAATTGTATTCCTGTTGAATTAATTAGCACATCTTTCAAAATTAAGTATATTAAAGAAGGCGTGGGCATCATTTTATTGAAGTCTGCTGAGGAACTGCATTTTTATGGATCGGTCGAAATCGATGTTTCTGATAGAAAAAATTTAAACTTGACTTGAAGTTTTTCAATCAATCCGAAGTCCTTTCTATGATTATTGTATCCATCCATGTATGCTCCATGAATTTTTCGTGGATTTCATAAGAGCTTTCTGAGAATTTTAATCCTGTCAATTTTTCCAGGTGATGAGATTTCCTACATGTGAAAACTTTCCATTCCAAGCTACAACATCAGCGCAAACTAATTGGCTTCGTTACTCCATTGCCCTTGCAGTGAAGAAAGGGAAAATTCCTTGCTTTACAAAAGTTAACGAGTTAGGTGAAAATGCCATTTTGTCCGATTTTCTCCTCGTGCGTGGTGTTGAGAAATTTTTTCCGCTGCTTTTATCTTTTCTTTTAGTAACTCACTTCCGAAAACAAATGGTCATATCCATCTCTACCTATACGCTCTGCTTCATTATTTCATCAGTTGATTGTCCCGACAGCTGAAATTAAATAGATTGCACATGAAGAAATTGCTGTAGAGCCGATGCAATTCGAAAGATTTTCTTATGCGAGAAGCGAACCCCAAAGATTGACCCATAACTCGGAAACGGTTAAATATTTTTCAAAAAGAATGGTTTGATGCAAAGCACAAGGAGCCAAGCAAGGAATCGATATCTGAAAACCGTTATTGAAAAACATTTTCCGTTCGACATACATATCTGTACCGCACTCAAAAAGAATCGAAAAGTCGTCTTTTGCGTCTAAAAATTATTAAAAGGAATAATTCAATTTTTTAATTCAAAGAGTGTCATCTTCTTGTGTAAGGGAGCGTTCCCATCAAACGTAACGCAAAAACCTGCGATTTTTGGACCCCCCTCCCCCTTTGTCACGCGGCTGTCACGCTGGGTCAGCACCACCCACCCCCCATGTCACGTCACGCATCCAAGTTCATTTTATAATATGCATTATACATAATACATTTACAAATTTCTGTCAACACCATGACTTTGAAAAAGGTTGATATTTCATGATTTATGACATTTTAAATTTTAAAATATAAATACTGTTGGGAATCGATGCTTGCTAGTGAACAGTGACATCAACTGCTAGTGCTAATGCTAATGCTTGCTAGTGAATGTGGCGTTTTCGACTCTATTCGTAATGCTAAAAGTCTGTGTAAGGTTTGGTAAAAGACTACATATAACTCAGTTTTTGCCATTTCAAAACTTTTCTTATATAAATGACTGTCAGTTGATCAAATGTATTCGTCGTCGAGCTCTACCGGTACAAAACAAAATGGGCCAAAATAGTTTGCGATGTAACTGAAAAATCAGCGACTCTTTTCGAATCATTTATGTTCAACAAATTGTAACCGTGAAAAATACAATGAAAACAAATATAAAAGCACGTAATGAAGATTAACGCCTCTGTAGCGTACCAACTTTAAAAATTGATCTGTTAAGATCTCGATTTTAGCACAAGAAAAAATCCTGATTGGGTTAAAAATTTAAATTATTATTTAGATTAATTACTTGAAAATATTCAACAAAATCAAACGTAACGCTCGCCACTAACCCCCCACCCCCTTGTCACGTTGTGTCACGTTTCCACCAACACCCCCCATCCACCCCTTCGTCAAACGTTTGATGGGAACGCTCCCTAATACATTGATACCACATGCCTTGCATTTTGCATCAATTCAACACCATAAGCGCTCCGGATGTCCCTAGAAAAAAGTCCCTTACGCATTTCACTATGCAAATTGCTCTAT
>JAHZNI010001851.1:0-11907 GCA_027744415.1 Seira ritae | reverse complement strand
CGGAGAAAAGAGAAGAAAAGGAAGGTTTTTTGTACTTTCTTTTTTTCCAGAGAGGTTTTAAAAAAGTATAAAAAGGAGATGACTTTCTTACAGTCCCCTCTTTTATATCTCCTCTGGAAGTTCGTTTTCGTATGCAAACATGACACTTTCAAAACCATTGAATGACATCTTGACTAGATTCCATCACATGATTAAATTTTTTTCTATTTCATCCTTTTTTTCAGAAGAACTCAGCATGGAATCAATTGCAGTTCTTTATGTGTATTTGACCGTTCTTTCCGTTTAACTTTCGCGGTCTCTGTATTACTACCACTACCTATTCACGTTCACTACCCAGGACATAATATGATTTTCGAGGAGATGTGCCACGACTTTTCTCCTAACGTATTTTTTTATAACTTGACGCATAAAATGTATCAAGGAAATAAAAAAAGTGAAATTACTTTAAATGTTATTGCTCTCCATATAGGATGTCAAGTCAATTTGGAGCAATCGTCGTAAAACCATTTTCTCACATCCAACTTTATAGAGTGCATTACGATCGACTAACCCTCCTTTTTCTCTACGTTTTTTTTTTCTACTGACTGGCATAAATACAGATAAAAATCTTTACTGATGATACGATGTCTACTATATATGCATCTCTTCCGACGTATGCATAGGAAATTAAAAATATTTGACCTTTGAAATGACAGCGAAAATTAGATCAGTGAAAGACACATACGGAGAAAAAAATGAAGTAAATGTGACACATGAAATGATTTTGGATTGTGGAGAGGAGAAAAAAATATAAAAAAATTGTAACGGAAATGGAAGGGAAAATACAGTTGAGCTAATATAATTCCATTTGAACGTATTCTCATATGAGTTAAGTTGAATGGATCAACCCAATAAAAAAATGAATTCTGAATTGACATATCTCCATCATCCCCATTTGCATCCATTTTTTCCTACATAATTGCAAAAAAATGTCTGTGAGGTCTCGCTACTTAAATACAAATGCTCATCATCATGATCATTGAGTGAAGCGATTTTCAGCATTATCATTCAACCAAACAGCCCACCATAACCTATAAAAAGGGCGAAAAAATGAGCATTATATTTTTTCCTTTCCATGTAACCATTCCCCAACTTAAGTGAGTAAAGATATTTGAAGGGGAAATATGGGGGCCAGAATAAATGTGAATGGAGGAAAAGTTCAAGCATAGTACACTTCTTTCAGGAAGCAAAAGACAGGGGAAAATATAGAGATTGAGTGGGAGTTAAGCACACGATGAAGAAGCCTGAAAATGATCATGATGGCGATGGCATGGCACGGCATGCCACATACCAACGTTACACTTTCTCCTTGTAATAAACCATAAAATAGGAAAAGTGTAAACCTTAAAAAGAAGTATTTTTTACGCCCTTGTACATAATATCATGTTGAGACTTGAGACATAAAGGATGTTTATGTATGTATGTGTACATACTTTTTTCTTTTCCATGAAAGCCGTTACCTAAACGAAATGATGATGGCGATGGAACTGCTTCTGAATGTTGAATGTTAGATATATTTTTTTGGTTTTCTGATTTGATACAATACGATTGCATTTGTATCCTTCTTATGTGATGTCACACTTAAAAATGGTTATATTCACTTATGGAAAGTATTAATGCCCTTTTATAGGGAGCGAGAGAGATAGGAAGAATTTTTTGTTGCTTCCCAGATGATCTGAAGATGATGATGGTTAAACTCTTTATATAACCTTTTTTTTCTTTGGGGAAGAGAGTAAAAATCATATAAAAAATAAAAGTTGCCCTTATTTCTTTCTTTCCCCACATCAGAAAATGCTACTCGGAGTCAGTCAGCTTTACAGCTCACTTATCTGTGAAAGACCTTCTACAACATTTATTTTTCTTTTTTTCCCTCCATTTTCCTTTTCTCTTATCACTTTTGAACTGACTGGAGAGAGAGAAAGGAGAGTAACGACAAAAGTTTAGATAAGTAGTATACGATAAATATACTCGTCTCTCAAGTACAAGTATGGGTATTCACTACTACTATTTCCAGTATTCCTTTTTTCGTTAGCCAAGCCACAACAAACAATGAACAAAGAACCTTTTTCTCTGTGAAAAAAGAGGAAGAAAAAAGGAATACATATTCGTTTACTTTTTTCCGATGGAATAAGCTAGTAGCTATACCATATTTTATTGTGCGAGGACAGAGAGAGCGAACCAAACCAACAACTTTTTTTTGTCATTGGTTTTTACTGTCGTTGTTTTCTCGTTTTCTTTTTTTCTCCTGTCTTCAGATCATTTATATCTTTCTCTCTCTCTGTAGAATTTTTTGTGTGGATCTATTTGGAGCATTACGGATTTCTGAATGGATGCTTGCTTACTTATGTACTCCTCTTCTCTCTCCCTCCGCTCCACGCAACCACTCACTCTTTCTGGGTTGCTTCACACAGATCTGAGTTTTGACCTCAAGCTAATGACATACTTCAACTAGTGCTAATGCAATGCTTTCTCCCTCGACGACGGCTCTCTTAATGGCAGCTAATTAATTTTAATGATTCATTTTATGCTTTTTCTTCCACAGGATAAGGATTCTGAAAGGCATAGTCCTGCCGGAAGACCTCCATCTACTTCAATGGCATCCGCTTCGGCAACATCTCCCCTGTCAAATAGTGCAGTAGGGGCTTCGGGAAGTTCTTCATCTTCCCCGGCTGCAGCAGCGGCGGCGGCTGCCGCCGCTGCCGCAGCATTTCATCCTTTCGGTCCTCATCCATTCTGGTTCTTTCCTCCATTCCTCCCAAATCCGTATATGAACTCTGCAGCAGCGGCAGCAGCAGCAATGAGTATGAACATGGGCGTACCATTTCCCCCGGGTCTTGGCCCCAATCAACCTCTCGGCACTAATTCTGGAGCAGCGTCAGTAGTAGGAGGGAGTAGTGGGAATGGAGGAGGAAGCACAGGTTCTGGCCCTCCTGGACCTTTCCTTGGAGGAGCGCAATCACCTTCTGAACTTTTCCGCACGGACAATCTAAATCTGCTAAGTGGCAGCATAACTTCTGCCAACACGCCAAGCAACGGGAGAATGAGTGGAAGTGCAGGGAGCAGTCCCCATTCACTCTCCTCAATTAACCCTTTTATCACACCAAGTTTGGATGGAGTCAGTCATCTTCCACCTCACCTCTCCTCAAAGCTCAGTGGACGAGGATTGAGTGACTCATCCTCGGCTACGGCAACATCATTAAGTCAGAAGGAAAAGGAATTGTTGGCCAGCTCACCACCCCTCAAAGATGCTTCATATTTCTCAGCGGCGGCAGCAGCAGCTGCAGCAGCTTCCACGGCGTCTCTCCTTCTTGGAAGTGGTAAATACGAGGGCAGTCAATTGCATTCCTCATCTACAAAGATAAACAATCAAACACCGTCTCCCCATTACCTAAACGGTCTTGGTCATAAAATCCCGAATAAATCTCCCCCAGCTCATCATCATCATCAAAGCGGTAGTGGTGGTGGTGGTAGCAGTAAAGGTGGTAATAGTACAAATAAGTCATCAAGTTTCTCCATATCTCGACTCACATCACCTTCCCCGTCATCAAATAGTGGGAGCAGTGGTGGAAGCGGTGGAGGAGGGGGCGGTGAGAGAGGCTCCTCGTCATCATCTTCAAGACACTACCATCATCATCATCACCACCATCACCAACTTAGTCATTCGACTCATGCCTCTGGAGGATCTCATAGCAATTTGAGTAATCCAGGGAGTTACGGGGAGAAGCTGAATACAGCTGCGGGAAGTAGCAGCAGCGCCAGTGCTAGTGCGAGTAGTGAAAGCCAATTGTCGAAGAAAGAGGGTATGCTGCTAAATAGCGCGATGACAAAGCTGTCCAGTGCAGCAGCGACAAAATCAGGTTATGGGACGACGACAGCCAATAACAGTAGCATGAGCAGTAATAATAACAATACCAATCCTGGAACGAATGCGTCGAGCGGGAGCAGTAGTGCTGGTAGCACGGACTCAGGTCTTTGCGTTGATTTACGAGTGTCGGGTCGCATCTGGGAAAGTAGCAGCACGGGAAGTAGTACAAGTAGCGGTGGTGGTGGTGGAGGTGCTGGAGTTGGAGGTAGTTCGAGTAGCGGTCGTGCCGCAACACCACCTCGGCCCATTTATACAGCCCTGTCAGCTTTCCGTGACCCGGCGGACGTAAATCTCTTTAGCTCATCTCAATCCTCTCCACAAGTTCCACGATTCGACCATCACCATCATCATCATCCGCATCCCTCCTTAGATGCTCGATATTCTCCTGGAAGCCTTGGCGGAACGATGTCGATCCCTCCTTTGAGTCTTTTACATGCGGGAAAGGCTGCTGGCTACCATTTCCCTCCTGGCGTGCACAGTACACCACCACCGCCGCCAGGAAAAATCTGTTCGAATTCCTTACTGTCCACTCGTTATGTGCTAGGTAATCTGCAAAGGATTTATCAGAAAATTAGACCCCACAACGGCCCACCGCCATCTTCCACAATGCCCAAAGATTCCTCATCATCAGCAACCGCGACGACTCCAACACAGAAAAATAATAATAACAATAATAATAGCAGTAATAACCGAAGTAGTCCTCCAACATCTGAGTCCTTTCCCGGGAGAAGGAGAAGCAGTACGAGTAGCAATAGCCCACCGACCACGTCGGCAATCCCTCCGAACAATAATAACATGAGCAGCATTACAAGTCAGCTAAGTAATACCTCAGCGGCAAACAAGTCACAACAACAGCCACCCATCATTAGTAACCATCACTCGCCCAAAAGTGACACGAGTAAAATGGACAGCAGCAGCAGCAGTGGCGCTGGTAATGGAAGTGGCACGGAGAGTAAAAGCAATCTTGGAGAAAGTACTAGTGGTACTGGTGGCAGTGGCAGCCCGAACAATACAATGATCAATCTTAATCCAAATAAGAAAGCTGCCAACAAAAGTCATAACAAGTCAACTAAGAAAACCTCACGAAAGACTAGCTCTGATAGTAATAACGGCAATCTGTCTTTGTCGGATCATGATGAGCCTCAGCCACCGTCATCAGTTGTAACAGTTGATGAGATGACAGTCTCGCTACCACCGGGAAATAGTAATAATAAGAGTAAGAATAAGACTGCCTTGTCTTCATCGTCATCCTCGTCCTCCTCTTCTTCATCGTCTTCGTCGGATGATGAGAATAACTCGAATGTGATGGTAGACGATGATGATGATGATGCGGATCATGATGACAATCGTGAGAAGAAGAAGCAGGCAATGTTCTTTAAAAATGAGCCTGAAGACTTGAAAATTCCTTCTGTAAACGGAGAAAATAACTTTTCACTGAGTTTAAGCCTGAATAATAATAATGTCGAGGGAGGAAAAGGCATGTCTCCAGAAAAAAGTAATGGCGGTAGCGGCGGTGGTAATGGTAGCGGAGGTAAAGAACAATCTCAGCAGCCCTACAAAATGGACTCGATTACAACAACCTCCCCTAAATCCATTCTAGGGAGTGGTGGTGGTGTTGGTGGTAGTGGTGGAATAGCATCATCGGCAACGGCAGTGGGAGCAGCAGTAAAAAGTGAATTTGAGGAGAAGAGTAATAGCATTACTCCATCCTCGGCTAAGCTCCAGAAGAGATCTAGCTTTGACAGTATGAGTGATGCCAACTTGATTGATTTAGAGATTCCGAAAAATCCCCTCCATAAAGTGGAGAGAAGCACAGGGAAAAGGAGTCGAGGAGGGGGCCATCATCATCGCGGGGAAACTTCCAGCAAGGGATCTTCTAGGGATTCCAAAAGGGCAAAGGTCAAGATTGACTCCGTCAAGATGGAATCCGACGAGGATGACTCAAATAGAGTGAAACTGGGAAGTGCGCCGGCTACAACAATGAGCTCCACAGATTCCCTGAAATACGATGCGACTGGAGGAGGAATGACAACTTTGTCTTCAATGCTAGGGGAAGGCAGTGATGGTGGCAGTAGTTTCAAGCACGATGATGATTTAGAAGATGACTTTGTTAATGTTTTATCCGAGCCGGAAACATTCGAAGAGAAGAATTAACAAGGGAAAAAAGAAAGTACTGCATACATAGAATATGAAGATGAGATCATGAAAATTAAATTAAAAGCGATTGTATTTCTAATGCCTCATTTTTTCCCTCTCTCTCCGCTCCTTCTTTAGTCTAAGGTTTCAAAGGGTTCTTTCAAAATGAAATAAGTAGAATTACAGATAATATGCTTTATTCTATCTATATAAGCTTTGTATATAAAACTTTTTTCTAAACAAAAGATAAAACCTAAAAAAGAAAGAGGAATATAATACATATATATCATCCCCAAGAATGGTATCCATTTCCAATTTTAATGAGTGTGGATCGTGGATCGAGTCAGTACAAGAATTTCTACTTTGACGGATGTGAAGAAATCATATATATATTTTTATGTTTGAGCAACAGCAACATAATAATGATATGCGCATAATTTATAAGAAATTCTAATTAGACTGTAAGAAAACAAAATAAACAGATCTCCTTTTTTATTTAGTCGACTTTTCATGAGATTTTTACAACGAAATAAATGATATAATAACTTTTGATGGTATTACATGTATACCTGTGTGACCTCTCGTGTTTCTTTTTAAGATAATTAGGCTTAAATAACATATTGTAATAAATAATGTTTTTAGGTAAATGTTTAATGTTCTCCGGAAGTGAAAGCACATTGAAATTGAAGCGTGTTATGTAAGCATTATGTAGTGACTGACTTATGTATATCTTCACATTTAATCATATCAGTTTTGTAATAAATATACTCACTCGAAAAAAAGCGTTAGCACAAAAAGGGTTACTCAAGTGGATAATAGTGATGATATAAACAAGAAACACAAATAGTCTAAATGTTATTTCCTCTCTATTTCATTTTTCACTCTAGCTGTCTAGTCCAAACACACACATTCCGTGAGTACTTTTTCCGTTTGAAATTCAAACCTGAAAGGAGACGAAACGAAGCGATCTCCCAATTTGCATTAAGAATAATACGAATTTTTTTCTTCTCAAGTGGAATAAAATGTTTGAAATCATTGACTACTCCGAGAAAAAAATGTTTTTAGTAACAGAATCCTCCTCTTTCATGTTCAATTCAGAAAAGGTCGACGTGTTTTCATACTGTCTCCCTCTCTCAACCAACTCGACTTATTTACAAAAAGAAAGAAAGAACTATAGATCGCTTCACTTCGCAACGGACAGAGTTGAGGAGGAGAGAGTGAGTGTGGAATAGGTACTCACTATATCCTTTTAGAGGCTTCTTATGCCCAAAATAAGATCGTTATTTGTTACTGAATCTTCAAAGAAAAAAAGAGCGGAATAATAATATGATACCGGATATAAATTGAAATTTTTTTTCCAGAGATCACAGAAGAAAACAAGTTGAGAAAACAAAGAGATGGGGGAAATATGGTGTTTTATTGTACTCGCATATTAGTATACGCTATCTACTTACTACTTATATCTCTTCTAAAGTTTGTTTTAAAGAAAGTAAAAAAAATCCACGAAAAAAGTTTTTGTTTGGTAAAACAAAAAGAAACGAAATTCGGTAAACAGATAAATAAAATGTAAATATTAAGGTAAAGAGAAGAAATAAATATATGAAGGTAAAAATATCTACAACTGTAGACATGTTTCAAGGGAAAAAATAAAACAAAATCTAGTCTAGAGGGAAAAAATGTTCTTTGTGATTGAAAACTTGTTACAAACAATATTTGTACATGTGTTTGTACAGTAAATTTCATTTTTACTCAATTTCAGGTTGTATATTCTATCATCTTGTATTTATAGTGTAAGGAGAAAAGGAAAATTGTAAAAAAGAATTTTTTACTAGGTAGATAGGCTATAATATTATATGAGGATATTGTATGTAATTTGTAAATTCCAAGTAAAACTTGAAATGTAGACGGTGAACCTGTTACACGTAACTCTACGACTCATCTCGGTGTAAGAGGATGGGAAAGGATGTAAATTTGCATGGGCGAGGCGAGGAGATAATCGTGGAAGATGTCGATCTCTAAAATAAGATTTATTGCGGACCTCCGACAGGGCCGATGCAATCGCTTTTGATATTGTACATAGGCTTGATTTCATTATTACGCCCAGTTAAAATATAAATGTTTCAAAAATTATATATTGAATAGAGTATCAAATAATTTTTGAGGATAAATGCGTTTTGGCAAATGAACAAGAGAGCCAACAGTATTATCAATAGGGAAATTTAAGATGTTGTGAAAATTGTGATTAGATTTACATACAGCTAAAATGTCAGTATATTTGCCTGATCCACCTGGTCAGTTGTTAATAAGAAAGTGCATGTTTAAATATAAATACGAAAAATTAAATATGAAACCTAAAAAGAATTACATATTATAATTTTTGTTATTGTGAATCATGTAAATAATTATTATTATATAAAATTATTGTAAAAAAGATTTAGGTGTACGTATGTACCATGTATAAAAAACTTTTGAACAGCTTTCATGCATAAACTTTCTTGATGACTATGATACAATTTATGTAAGAACTGTAATCTAAAAAAATGTTCAAGAAATCATAAATGTTTTAAAAGAGTAAATAAATACATTTAAGAACGTATTCAGCGAAAATAAAACACTCTCGCATTTGAGTTTCCGATCGATTACATTTTATTTACTTAAACTTTTTTTCAGTGGAATTAATATGGAAGAGGCACAAAAGACGTAAAAAAGAGAAAGTAATTCTGACAAGACGCTGGATGCATAATGTTTGCATTTTCCAGAGAGAGGGAGACCAACACGAAGGATTTTATTATGTTAACTCACTCTTGGACTCAAATCAAAGCTTTCTGTCTTGGAATGAATAAATTGAGATGGAATCAAATTTACGCCTCCTTTTTTTACTCCCTTACATCACATCCTGCAGTTAGCTTGTCAACGAGTGACTGTAGTGGAGTACGAGAAAAAATTTTTTATTCCCTCCTTCCACTCTATCAGATATCATCGCACTCCACTCCTTTTTTTGATGATATGATGATACGAGGACGACGCGCGAGGACGATTCTTCTTCTTTTTTTGGCAACCAGCTTGTTTGCATAAAAATCAATAAAAAGAAGCAGAGATAGCGAAAGACGACTTTGTTGTTGAAACCGTGAACTGTGGTGGTTTGGGGTTGTTTTTGTGGCTGAAATGGAGAGAGAGAGTACAAGTACAACTGCTTACTGCTACATAATATAACATAAATAGACACGACGACAACAACGACGGCAACGGTGGTGGTGGTTGCTGATACTCAACAACTCAACTCATACTAATACTATGCATAATGTATTAGTATGTACACATTTTTTTCTATCTTCTTTTGTGTGTGCTTTCCCTTTTTTGTTGTCGTCGCCACTGGAAAAAAACCTGTGTGATGGGATGTGATTGTAATGATGATGATGATGATGGTACCCATTCCCAAAGCACAACAAATAAACCAACTTTTCAAGGATCGAATTGGTTTACGAGACGCATGCATAAATAATGTGGAAAAAATCATCGCATCACATTTTCACCAATTTTTCACTTTCATTCAAAGCTGCGGGGAAAAGAGATGTAGCTTGGCTGACTCACATGCGAGCGCAATAGAAGTGATGATGTTGATAATGATGACGAATGCTTTTGTTTATGGTACGGGCAATTAAATTGGAGGCCTGATATGGAAGTTGAACGCGTGGGAAAAAGGAGACTATAGTAAAAGTGAAAGTATGCTAATGCAATAATAAACAAAGAAATGATGCAATTAAATTATTTTTGTGATCCATGCTTCTTTGACATTTTAGATGTTGAAAGGTATTTCCAAGAAAGTCATATCGTGTATCATCGTGAGGAGGACTAGTTCATGCCACGTCTTTCACGAACATCTGCTACGTGTTTCAAATTTTATTACACGTAAAAGCGAATAATCCCTCCACAACTTCTTGGAATAACCAACCACTACCCTAAATATAATATAGCGCGTTAATAACATTTTCTATGCAGAAAATATCATTTCAACAAAAAAAGCTTCATTTTTTCATTTTATTATTCCGCCAAAGTGTGGTGTACACTGGTATCCTGTGAAAAAAGGAAATCTGACGAGAGAAAGAGGGAAAAAGCGTCGCATATATTTATTTTCAACTCAGAAAAAACTTGCACATCCTCTCGGTCTTCTCCTCTCTAGTAAGACGGAAACGAGGCTCGAAGACGTCAGGATAAGAATACAAAACAGGTTTGGGACATGGAGATTTCCGCAGTTTCTCTCGTTTCCTGTCAATATATACTCATGTGCTCAACACATTCCTCGCGCTCAAGGTATGTGTACATCCAGAAGAAAAAATGTAAGGATATTAGAATAATAGAAGACTGAGACAAGAAAAGGCACAAGTGCAACAACAAGCACAAGCAAGGGACAAAATGCATGCATGATGATAAGATGGCATTAGTAGAAAAAAATATGTATATTTCGTATTATGTACATACATACGTAACGTACACACGGTCACATAATATGATATGTATGATATGCAAAAAAGGATGATGAAAAGCGAAGAAGAGAGGAAGCTTGAAAAAAATCTCCAAGAATTTTCATTTTTTTATTTGCCAGTTCCCACTCGGCACACAAGACTACTTACAAATTCAAAGAACATGGTTAACACATCACACTCACAGAAAAAATTGTGAGTGAGTGACTGAACGACTATGGGTATTTTTTGGGAAGGGAAGTAGCTGCTAGTAGAAAACAGCTTTCTCCATCGACTTTCATAAAGTTTCACCTTAAAATATGAATGTATCATCATCATTTCCTTTCTTTCGCTGAAATAAGAATTATATTATATTCTTGTAAATCCAGCTTGGAAAAAATTGCCGCTTTTTTGAAGGGAGAGGAAAACAACTAAATACCACAAGGACCTCGAGAGTTGAAGTTGGAGCGGGACCTGGTCTGGTGATGGCAACAAGGCGGCAGTAAACGTAAAGAAATTTCATATCACCATCAATAACATTACAATTGCTTCTTCTTTGGTATGAAGAAAAGGGTTCGGCTTTCCGCTCGAAATTTATATGATGCGAAAAATCTCCTGTTTTTAAAAAAACTTTCTTTTCCTGGCTCGTCATGCCTTCCACTGATCCCTTTCCCTCATGCTCACTTTACTCCGCGCTAGGTACTTGTTGTAAAAAAATGTGGTGGGTAAAAGTAGTAAAATGCTTATTATGGTCATGTTGCTATCATTCTATGACATTATCATAACTAGCTGGGATATATAGAGCAAGCAGCCTTATAGACACACAAATGCAATGTGTATGTGTGCATGTGCTTTAAACTCGGAAGAAGTTAAAGGAAGCGAGAGGATCTCCAGAATTTTTTATGTCTCATATGAACCTTCTCCCCGCATCATCTGAGGAAGAAAAAAAATACGAAGTGCACGAATTAGGAATATTGAAGCATTCTAATGGGACTCGTAAGAAGAAAAAATGTTGAAGAAGCAAGAAGCACCACCAGCAGTGGAACATTTCTTGCATCGTAATGCAAAGTGAATAAAAATGTACAGGGACACATCATCACACAAGTACAGAGGATGCTTGTCTTGAAGAGGAAGAAAGAGAGAAAAAAGAGTTGAAGACGACGAAGAAGAGTAAAGAGAGTGAGACAAGAGGTATCACTGGAAAAATGAGAGTAAAAATGGGGAAAAGAGGTAAGATATTTTTTCTTTGGTGTACATGTACATACGTGCAATACACTCATGCATCTTTTTTTACTTTCTTTGTTGTTATGAATTTATACACTTCTTGTGATGCTAGAATAATGTAATGTGAGGAATCACGATGAAAGAAGGCGTAGTCACTAAAACGGGTTCGATGATGTAATGCAA
>JAHZNI010001850.1:0-23633 GCA_027744415.1 Seira ritae | reverse complement strand
ACAGATAAATTGATAAATGATCGTTTACGGATGATTTTTCACGCATTAAAAATAATTCCAGTTTTCAAATTTTCTAAATAATGAGGTCGTATCTCTTGTGAGTTTAGTGTGATATACAGCGATAGTAGTCCAAAGACCTTGATAGAAAATATTTTCCTTTTCTCATCTTACTTTCAACAACTTATTTATGCACTTATGTACTTTTAACTTTCATTTGCAGAAAACGAATTCCGCCTACTTTTTGGCCCCGAAACTTCTCACCACTCAAGACTGGATCGGATCCTTCCTTTAGTTCGTAACAAAAAGCCAAATCAAATTGTGTTTAGGACAGCTAACCAGCAGCTAAAAAGTCTTTGGAAGCTATTGCTTCAAAGGCAGATGTAAGAAACAAAAACTTTCTTTCTAATTTTGTAGTGTCAGTGTCCATAGGCGTATCCATGAGTTTTTACCGGGAGGGGCCAAGGGGGGAGCATTACATGTAAAGAACTCATTTGCATAAGTCCTGCCTATGCAGTTAGCATTACGGTGGCAGATTTTTAGGGGGGCCAATGGCCCACCTGGCCCCTCCCGTGGATACGCCTATGATTTCATCGTATAACTATTTTATTTTTGTAGTGTCAGTGTCTGACACGCTTCAGAGACTTAAATACATTAACAGAGAATATATTTTTTCTGCTATGAAGCAAAAATTCTCTGAGATGAACAAATTCCATTTAATGTTGAAAGTTTTAGATTTTTATTAACACGATGCATCGTCTTTGTAAAAAAATTCTACATTGTATTTTCCCACGTATTCATTCTTAGCCTTTAGCGAACTGTCCCAGAAGAATAGCTTTGATTTGTCATTAGGAATAAAGATGAAATGATTTACATATGTCTGGACTGATGGTCATTTCCCCTCTTTCTCCACAGAATCTCCCTAAACACAAGATTGTCAAAGTCCTCCTCGTCCAATTTCTCGATTTCGGAATTTTGCGAGAAATTCCCTGTCGTTCAACACGACAGCATAATTGAAGAAGAAGACGAAGAAAAGGTAGAAGGTGAGCCCATGTCCAGTCACACTACCTCTGCTGTCGCAAAGACATCATTCAATGCCCCTGGCCAAGTGACACTCAGCTCTACTGGGCCACAAACTCTAAATTCGTCTACTGCCCCCGCTATGTCTGCGGCAAGTAAACCACAGCTTGATCAAACGTCATTCCATCAAAATCAAAGGAGCCAACCAGTGTCAACAAACAAAACTTTTTCTGCTGTTGCTGCTGCTGGAGCACCAGCGGCCATTTCATCGAATAATGTAAAAGTTAGAGAGCAACCACAAATTGCTCGGGATGTTACGCAAAGTGATCAAAGAAGGGAGACTCAAAACGAAAAGACTACAGTTACATCCCCCACTGCTAAACCTTACGTTCCTGACGGCTTCAGCAGTCTCAATAAAGACCTCTTAAGGGCAAAGGTGAGTCGACCTGGTGGCTCCGACCGCAGACCATCAATCCCTCCCAGTGGTGGTCAAAGTTCCCTGATATCTAGTGTTAAAGTCGGAGAAGACCAGAACGCGAACCAGACCAACGAAAGTACCTCCGTAGTTGACAGTTCTGCCGTAATCAGTAGGCAGCAGGAGTTGATGTCATCCGTAGCTAATGTCAAAGCCATGGACACTCAAACTCTGAGAAATGAAGCGGCAGCTACAAGAAGGAGCGTAGCAGGAAATACGATGCCCCAGCCTACGCAGAATCAATCTCATGCCTTTGACAATCTCCCAAGTACTGTGGTGTCATGTCCTACACCCCCAATTCCAAAAGCAAGGACAAGTTTGAGCCATGCTGCTCAAAATTTGAACCCGACGCCAACTCATTCGCTGACATCTCGTACCTCCACCCCAGGGCCTGGACCCGGGCCTGAAAGCAGTTCCTTAAGTCCCATCCCAAGCCATAATAATAACAATACCATTGATAATGCCAACCCTGAAAGGAAAATTAAGGAAGACAAATGTCCTTGTGAGAAAATACATGAAACACAAATCCAGGAAACGGGTGGGATAAAAGACTTACATCAACCAATCGCCTACCCATCCCCGAAGCCCCGTCAGCTTTCCAATTTGAGAAAAATGAATAGTCGAGAAGAAAGCACACAAACAACTCCGAAGCTAACAAATGAGCTTCCCTGTCAAATATCTAATAATATTGATGTAGTTAACCGAAATAAGGCTAATGTTCCTGAAGAAGCTCATATTGCGAAAGGAAGCGGATTGACAGAAATAAACTCAACACTTGATCCTGGCCTTCATACCAAAGTCCAAGACAGCGATGCCAGACAAATCTCTAAGGAAAACTTTTCTGAGATGGCTAGCAATAGCAATCAAGTAATGGTGAAAAGGGCACAGTCGCTAGCGTCTGGCACAGCAACGCCCTCCTCGACTTCATCATTGTCCCCTGCCCGACTCCCCTCTACTACAAAGGATGGCAAACATTCAAATGACGTGCTAAATGAAAGTCATTTGCATAATAATATAATGAAATCAAAACCTGGTTCGCGTATTATGACAAATGCCATTTTGAAGTCGAGACAGCAGGAGTTGATGGCTCACCAAACCCTGAAGACTTCCAGTGTGAGCACTGAGACTCTCCGAACGGAAAAATCATCGGACACAACAACAGCTTCCACAAGTAAAACTGATTCCTCCACGCAATATTTCAGTCTCAAGGAGGAGTCTACAAGTACGAGCAGTGGTTCCTCGCAGTCGCAACCATTGCAACAGCAAATAATGGTCAAGTGCATCCACAACAAAAATGTAGTTGTCCACCACCAACACCATTCTCACCACTGTCCTGGAGGGTGTTCCGGAACTGTAGAAGTGAACACGATGATGACACTGGGAGAAAGTTTATCCTCCGCTTCCCCACATCTCTCGGTGCCCCCAAGATGCCATTCAGAGATTGGTCATCATTCAGCGAAGAAATCCAAACCTGTTCATACCGATTCGCCAATAATTGGGGGATATGGTTCGGAGCGTGCCAGAAGACGAATGATGTTTGACAACAAATTGCGAAAAGACTACCCGGAGTTGTTTGGAATCACCCCGAAAGACCGGCGATCCTTCATAAAGCAACTCGGGGAAACTGATTTAAGCAACAAAGGCCTGGTGGCCCCTTACTATTACACTTCGCCTGTTCCTATTCCAAAGCATGTGATGATGTCCATGGGTAGCAGTAATAATAGTAATAATGTTAGATCTAATAATAGAAAACAGGGAAGTGAATCTGATAATGGTAATGTAAAGCCAAGTCCTTTCGTAATCCCACCCTACAACCCGAGTAATTCCCATGTGAAGGCCCTCATCAAAAGTAATGATGAGAGAAAAACAAGCTCGACTGTGGTTCATCCGCAAACGTCATCCGTTACCACGTCTTCTTTAGATATAATGAGTGTTTCAGGTAGTTCTAAAAATAGTGCTGTTGGGGCGCTGGAAAATAGTACCACATTTTCCGCTGAAGATAATGTTTCCCAAGTGGCTTCACTACAAAAGGGGACAATGGCTCAGAAAACAGACACTGCTGGGACCACCGCCGCTAAGAGTAGCAATGTACCGGAGCGAAATAGTATACTGATGAGTAGTTCAGGTCAAGGATCTCAACATCACTCAGCTATTGTTTCGCCACATCGTTCAATGCACGATAACGAAGACCGGAGTCAGATTGGATCTGACGAAAGCAACAATGGCGATGACATTGCTGGAATGACATCGCAAATTGAGCATGATGTGTATCAAGCATCACTTGAGCTTGATGAAGAGGGGCAAAGACTGAAAGAATTTGTGGAAAAGATGAGGGAGGAAATGTCAGCAGAGGGCATGGGCTCAGACGAGGAAGTAGATGATGATGAAGAGGAGGATGAGGACGATGATGACGACGAAGACTCAGACGACTCCACTGCTGGTGGTCATGAAGGTGAGCATGGCCAGTCGCACCGAAGCCACGAGGAGAGTTCAAACGACTCAGGTATTAGTGACGAGATGACGGAGAAGAGCAAGACGACAATGAGCGGGCTTCTGGAGGAAGACGAAGGTTTGACCATTTCCATATCTCGAAGGAACGAAAATTTTTCAAACATGTTGGACCGCATGCGATCCGGTGTGCTTGCAGCAGAGGTAAAATTTTCTTCCAATACAAGTTCGAATACTACTACAGCCGTTTCCGATTCCACAACTACAGTTGTATCTACCTCGAACACAGTCCCAATTGCTATTATTGATCTTGCTAATAATGTTCCCGTTGTTGTTGGTCATGATGTTGGTAATCTTTCTGTTGTCGATGTTAATAATTGTTGCTCATCCGAAAATTTTGATCATGCAAATAAGACACAGTATATTGCTTCCGCTGCAAACCACCCGTCCCATGTCTGTAATACTAATAGTAACCAGTCTCATGTTGTTGATGACTCAACTGCTTGTTATTTTCTCGAAGGAGAAACGAAGGCTTCAGTGGAAAAGGTGGTGGTATTAAAGGCTGACAAGGCCACAGAAACTGAGGAGGATGACTTTAAGCTCTTACTTGCATTTGACAACCAACGTCACAACTGCCACTTCCCCCACATGCATCCCAACCACCACCACCAGCACGTGCAGACCCATCCACAAAACGAGAAGTTCCCCATCCGAAGCATTCTGGCGGAAAGACGCGAGGCATTTTTCCGTAGCCATCAATCAACCAGCCTGAATGCCTCCCAGTGCCCCCATTCCAATCAATCTGCTTCATCCACCTCTGGACACTTCCATCATCACTCCATCCATTTCGCATCCGACGTTCCATTCTACCTCCACCAACAACATCCTCACCAACAGGCCCAGCATGGCGGCTCATTTTTTAGTGGTAACTGTGTAAGTGGTGCTCCTTGTGTTAGTTGTAGTAACCCACAAGGGGACGGGGGAGCTGATGCGACTCATCCATTGATTGTGAAAATTGTCGAGGGTGGCACTCTCCACTCCGTGGTGGATGCTGCGGGAGGAGGGGGCAATGAAAATCCCGCAAATGCTCAGCCTTGTGAGCGCGTGCAACTTCAGCGTCTAGAGCGCCACAAAAAGGCAAAAGTTGAACGGGTAGAATCATCCGAAGATTCAACCTCCTCCTCTTCAGATCTCGCTTCCGCATCCCCAGCAGCGGAAAATGGTACGACTGACCCCTCTTGGTCGTCATCATCAAGTTCTCTAGCGGGCTACGCTAGCTCCAAGGAGGAAGCAGTAAACGTTAGTAACAATAACGCGGGTAGTAGTACAGCAGCGGCTAGCGCAACCTCCTCAGTGGCGTCCACCTCAGTTTCTGCAGTTGTAGCGACTAGCACCTGTAGCCATTGCTCTAATCTTAATAATAATAATAACAATATAATTAACAATGAGAAAGACTTCGTTTGTAGCTCTAGTGCCCAAACCTATGATGAGCCTTCGTCTTCCTGTCAAGAGGGTAGTACTTCAAGCAAAAGCTACTCAGTCCTTTTAGAAAATGACCTGACAAGTTCCTTTCAAGCACAAATAGATCATTCAAAGGAAGAGGTTATTAAAACAAGTACAAGCAGCAGCAGTAGCTGTTGTAGCATACAAACTACTACTAATGATAATTCTTCTATAATCCCATCTTCCGTTCTCAAACGCACTAATTCTGAGGGTAGCAAAACTAGCGTTGTTACTCAAGGGGATGGTTCCACCAGACATATTAGTTTTGCCTCCTCAACCAAAACTCAAAACGATTGTGAGATGAACTTGAGTTGTGAAAACTTTGAGGAGTCAAACTCAACCTTTAGTACCCGTAAGACTAGTTCTAACAGAGTAAGGTTTTCTACGACATGTTCCTCGTCTAGAGTAGTAGTGGTCATGAGTGGAGAAGATGATGAGGACGAAGATGATGACGATGAGGATGATGAGACACAAGACGGGGGCTCAATAACCAAGATTGAAAGTACTTCTCGAGTATTCGCCGGTCCTGATATTGTAGTCACCCAAGAATCTGATCCCGAAGAAGATTCCTCCCGTAGCTCAAACGATAACGGGAACACTAGACACGGTTACAGTAGTGACGGGGAGGAAGATAGCATAGTTTGTAACGGGAAAGCCGTAGACTCTGTAGCAAGCGATGATAACGGTGGAGGGTCCTCTATTGGAGACGGTGGCGGTAGTGGTTGTAGCAGCAGTAACCGAAGTAGTAACGACAAAAGCTTTCTTCGAGTTGAGTCGAACGACTCAACTGCAGAGAACTACGGTGATGATGACGACTACAATTTTGATGATGAGGATGAGGAAGATGATCTGTCCCATTGTAGCGTTGCCACCATAAATCGATATGGCACTTTTGAAAGTTTAGAAAAGCTGGAGAGCGACGACACTCTAGGTGGACTTCCGGACTTTCCTAGATCCATGCCCCGGTCGAAAGCCAGATTCACTTTTGAGGATGATGATGATGACGACGATGATGACCTGTTTGAGGAAGACTTTGAGACGGACTTCAACTTTCGTTTCCCTAGTCAAATTCAAGATAACACGTACAGTAAGTATATAAATCAATCTACATCTACATTTGACAATTTAGAGATTAATAAGGCTACCACATCTCCTGGTACTAACACACGCTCCATCGAATCCATTGTTAATATTTTCGCTTCAATGTTCGTTTTGTGCTTACTCGCTATCTTGATATTAATTATGGCCTACGTCATCTCAGACACTTGCATTTTCTGCTTCGCAGTTCTCAATTACATATTTTCTCTTTTTCGTCAGAACTGACAATAGAAATTGCCTACACAGGTATAATATACATATTATTACACATTAGACATGACACAACAACACAAGCAAGGCATTCTTATTACTAGTTTTCTCCTCGAGCACACATCTCCGAAGAATTTTCTCAGCTTACCCACACCTCACCACCACCACTTTCTCACCTTTCTCTAATGTAGGTAACCTTGTCCGCATCACCGCATTTTCTCAATGTTATTTGTAAATTATTGGTGGATGGGTTTCCGTACTTGTACGAACAAACAAACAAAAGAAGAGTTATGTGAATCTGAATTTTAAAACTTGTTCAATAGACCAAGTTATTTAATCCAGACGTCTTTTTTTACGTGACTGAGGTTGGGTTTTACTGTGTATTGTGGTAGCTCTACTAGGTAAACACAAGTTGTACGTGCTGTGCTTCTTTTAATTTATTATTCATCTTTCATCGGGATTCTTGTGAAAGTCTGACTTCCTCGAAATTTCAATTTGCTTGAGGTTATGAAGCTACATAATATGAGCACGAGTATAAAAAGCAGTCTATAGAGCAAATTAAGGTGGAAGATGTTTGACGTTAATGCTACTATATGACCTTAAAATTTTTTGGTGCTTCTCCATGTACCTGTTAACGTTTTAGAGATTCTCGTATAATATTCGATAAGAAACTTGTACAATTGCTGTTTTGCTTCCAATACTTTTGATATGATGTTGATGAATGGATTTTTTCTGGGTATCAAATATCGATAGTCTGAGAAATAAAAGTTGTTCATGTTCACGTTCATTCACGTCACTTCACATCACATGTAAACTGTTCGCCGGCTATTTATTCTTTTCATTTGATGATGCATAAAATGTATTGTTACAAGGAAGTTAATATAGTCATTAAATCCATAACTATAACCTGTACTACTACCTAGAATAGTATTGCGAGTTCACTTTAGCCTTACACATCTCTAAATTGATGGTCTGGAGAGAGTCATACTTAAATTAATCCTCGCTGCCCTTGCCAATGCCAGCTAGATTAAAGAAGGGAAAGATTGCTCATTTTCAGGTGTATCCCGGTTGGGTCCCTTGCCTCCGCTTTTGGAGGAAGACTACGAGGACGAAATGTATGATGAGCAACGTGCCAGTGGCGTCAGTCCATCCAGCTCTGGTTTGGGAGAATATAGCGGGGGCGTTGGTGGTTCAGCTTGTGGTAGCTCAGGCGATGGAAACCTGCGATCGAGGCACGAGGTAAGTTAACTAAACTTGAACAAATCTGTTACAATAATTTTTTCATTTGTTATGTTCCACCATTAATTTTTAAAGGATTACGAAAAGAGAATTTCTTCTATAAAAAGCAAAATTCCCGATTTTTTTATCCCTTTGTTCTCGCATCAGATATCGTTTTTAAAAATCAGTTACCGTCATTTGTCAGATAATTGATTTGTA
This sequence comes from Seira ritae, assembly GCA_027744415.1. Classification (NCBI taxonomy): domain Eukaryota; kingdom Metazoa; phylum Arthropoda; class Collembola; order Entomobryomorpha; family Entomobryidae; genus Seira; species Seira ritae. The sequence continues at coordinate 15,445 of JAHZNI010001850.1, read as the reverse complement.
TGACGAAGAAAATCTGAGAAGAATCTGAATCTGAGTATTTTAGGATATCACAGCTTACGTATTTTGTGTCAAAAATAACACATTTACACATTTTATGCTCACGTCACATCGAGTCATTGGAAAGCACAAAGACTATCTGAATAGAATCACGCAGTAGAAATTACAAAGAAGGAAAGCTGGTAAACATATTAAATATTGGTTGTGGTTGTATATTAATCTCTCCAAGATAACATTTTTTGTCAAAGAAAAAATACATCACTGCTGCCAATTACTATTATTGTTGTTATGATTTGCTTGTCCTACTCTTTTTATCTTTCTTTCATTTCACAAAAGACAGGACTGAGACGTGACAATAGCTATCTTTTAGCCCGTCTCGCCACCATGTATGCACGGAGTTCGATCAGTCCATTGAAAATATTGAGGGAGCTCTGGATTAAAAAAAGGTAATGAATGATGATGAACTTATATAAAAGAGCTGTTTTTTGGGGGGTGATTGTGTCGTTGATGGGATATGAGACAGGTCGCCAAGCTTTTATCAGTTAAAATGTTTGCCATTAGCAGTTATTGTTTGTTTGATTTGCCAATTTCCGTTTTGCTTTCTTTCAAATTGTGAATAAACTGGAGGAGGAAATTCGGATCATCCATACGGTTTTGCGTATTTTCTGTCCTTTTGTAATCTGTCTAGTCTAGTCGGATTCCGATTTAACCTCGTCCCGACGTAATTGTGTCATTTAACTTAGGTGTTATACATAAGGTATCTAGCTAAATATCTTTCCTTATTGTTTGCCTTCAAATACCGGAAACAGCGTGGATCCTTGCTAATACAGTCATTTTTTCTGTGAGAATGCCGATGTCTAGACTTGGGATAAGGAGTAGCTGAAAAATTTTATGGTTGCGTATTTATCTCTGTACGCGCATAAAGATAGGAAAATGAGCTCAGAATTGCTAAATCAATTTAGCCACCGCATGAGTAGACGATAGCTGTCATTCAAGCAAGTATTTAGGTAGATTTAGATGAAACCCTTGACTTTTTCCAGAAATGAGTGAGGGAAAGCAATGACCGCCGCAGTCGATGTAGGTATTCCTGAAGGCAGTTTCAAAACAAAGAACTCTCGAAAACAAAGATATTTCAAAATTGGAAACTTCATGAAAGAAAACAATGTTCAATCTGTAGTTTTAATTATCATTTACACATGAATCGCATTGAAGCAAAGAGTAAACAACACTAGTACCTATGATAAATGGATGTCATTGCCACTTTGAAGCATGCCTCACAGAACCGAATGAGATGTTTTTCATTTCCTCATGAGAAAATATATTGTTTTTCTTTGAAATGTGTGTTCATGTCTTATTAATTAAATTTTCTAGTTGTGAGTGAACAAATGAACTAATATGAACTCGTTCTTTGGAAAAAACCTTCAACCTTGTCTGGGCTGCTTGAAACTAGTTTGCATATTCCTGGATTTTAAAAAGTAACTACATATCCTCAGCTCAGCTTCCACTTATCCTTAAACAAGATCCTTAACCCAAGACCAGGAATTCGTTACTTGTGCTAATTAATTTAACTCACGCTTTAGATGAGAGCTCACCACGTGCTTACCTTTGAAGCTTTTCCTCACTAATTAATGCTCATCGGAAATCTCTGTAGTAGTCACGTTGAAAAGTTCAAGGGTCAGCCATCACATCTTTGGGTAAAATCTTTTTGAAATTTTGTTTTTCTCCTGAAAACGTACCTGCTATGCCTGTGCTGTTCTTGCCTTCTTCATATTTGTAAATTCATTAAAATTAAAACACTGATATTCGCATAAATTCGTAGAAACTCGCTTTGTTTAAACATTGCTTGATGCTTGAGTCATGTCATTTGACTTTGTTGAGTTCCTTGGACAATATTTAGTTCTAGTTCCAAGAAAAGGTTTGACATTTTTTGTTATATCTTCCAAACGGTAGGGCAAGGGCTTCTATGTAATTGCAGTTGGCATTAAATATGGGTAGATACGGCAAAGTCTTAGAATAAATGTCTATCTAAATCTATACCACCAACACATCCACACAAAGCGGAGAAAGTAGTGAAAATGATTTCCTAGTTTTTTGAACTCTCTCCCATTTTCCGTGCCTTTCAACTTTATAAATTACATTACGTGACGATTTAGCTGCGCTGGTAGAGATCAACGTGCTAAAATGTAAGACGTAAAAAATAATAAGACAATATACTGTACACATATATAGAGCAAGTAAAAGTGGGCATATATGTAGTTCATTGTTCGTTCGTGTAAACAATTAAGAACTTAGTTGAATGTTGTTGTTCAGTCCTTTTATTGTTTTTATTTATTTAGCACATGTTACGCTATGTTTATATGAGTTTATAGCCAAGCAAACCCGTTTGTCTTTGTGTTGAAATTCTATTCCGAGTCAGATTGCTATGATTTGAGAGAAAGAGAAAATGAGTGAAAGTAGGTCAGCCCCATGATGATGATACCTATACACAAGGCACTTGAGTGGTGCTTTACGGATGTGATTGTCAACGAATTGTATATGAATTATTTTTGTTTTGCGTAGGTATCGACAATGGCAGTACAAAGAGTGAGTGGCAGCCCCTCAGCTCTTCTTCAACCATCCACAACTTCATCATTAACCAACAGTATTCCTCGCTCTCAAAAATTAGTGGTTGTCAAATCCTCTGATTGTGAGATGATTATCGTGGCTGAAACTGATGATGACGGCTGCAAGTCAATTGAGGGAAGTTCTGCGTCAGCATCTGCTGGAAGTACTAGTAGCAGTGGAGTAGTAGTGTCATCATCAGCTTCAAAAGAGTCTGGAATGCCATCATGCTCATCTGCTCCTGTCGCCACTTCGTTAAAGACATCACCATCACCATCATCATCAAAGTCGTCTTCATTAGTCGCAACCGGTCCACCAGAATCAACAGCGAAAAACTTTACGAGGAATACACCTACAAACACCAGTATTTGAAATGGGAATGGAAACTTTGCGGTACAATCACTTATTAAGGAACTGTTATTAAGGAAATGATGTTGCATAATAATAACATATTACATCACTATTAAATTACTTATTAATTCAATATCTTTGAAATTTCATGCAAAGATCATGAATGGGATGGGATGGATGTCGTGTGATGTGTACATGTCGTTAGTACGATTTACGTAATAGTATTATGTACTTCACATTTCCTTTGTGTAGATCAGAATAACGTTATCAGTTATCATGATTGCGTAAGAACACAATCAGTGATTATAGATCTTAAAGTTCGAGATGATTTTATCTTACATCAATAGTGCCCTTTTTTTCCTGAACATTTTTGAAAAAAGAATTTGCACTTGGCTTGAACTAAAAGGTTCACGCGCGCTAGCATGAGTTTATTAATTCCTTCTGGTGACTGGTTCATTCAACTTCAAGTTAATTATCCTACATGACCACATAAGTACATCCATGCCTTTTTTAACGAGGAACGTTTCTCCTTTAAGCATGCATAGTAGTCAGATTCAATTCAGGAAAAAATATGAAATAATATGAAGATTTGGACTTTCTTATGAATTTCTTACTTGAGGTAAGGGAAAATATTAGGAAAAACATTTTTCCATCAATCTAGATACATATATACTTACCTAACTACCCTTCAAGTTCAGACGCGGTTCAAGAAAACCGCATCTCATTTAAAAAGTAATATCTTTTACACTTCGCTTACAAATAACTACTCTCGGAGAGTGTAAAAAATTGAATGGCAAATTACTTGGTGTATGTATGCATGTCTCGGTAAAACCTGTGGTTTCCCTTGTGTAAAGTCGTTGAGGCGTAGTTTCTCTTCTCGTTTGAGTTGATTCCATCTGGTTTATTCAATCCGAGTAAACAACATTAGCATTTCATTCACCTCCTCGCTCGTAGAAAAGCCTATCACTGCTCATTTCTGAGAAAAGACGCAAAACGAGAATTGTGTTTCTTACTTACTTTCTTTGCTGGAGAAAGTAGAAGAAAGTCACAAGTCTTTTGGTATTTTGCAATTCTTGGTGGCCTGAGCCGAAGAAATCCCAGAATCTTTCTGGTTTGTACCAGTTAAAACTCGACAGAATGTATGTTAGTTCTTCGCGGAAAATATCATGTCATTGTTTCCTCGAAAATTTCCTATGCGTAGGAGAGGAAGGAAGAAGTAAGAAGCAATCACTTGGTGAAAAATACGTGACAGAACAATTTGGTACCAGACGAAAGGAGAAAAAACTTGACTATTCTAATAATCAATTCATCCCATAATTACAATTATTATCGTAATGTGCACTTAAGTTTATTGAAGGAGGAGGAGGGAATAAAATTAGTCTGAAATTAATTGAATTTTTTTACACGAATCACTAAACTGCTACAGAGAAAGTATATGGAACGACTAGATTGTCAAATAATGACAAGTATTATGCCACACGAGTTACAAACCAGGTTCCTTTTAATCTATCTAGTTTTATTCGAGGAAAAATTTGTTAATTAACATTTTCTGCCGAAAAAGGGAAACACTCTAGCAAAAAACATACAATGCTTCCCGTTTGAGGCACACATGTATATGACAGTTTCGGTAGATATTTGAATAAGTGCCTAGACTGTTTTCACAAGGCACCTACCTACGTTCGTCTTCTCGGAATATTTTCATTTTATAAATCATTTATAGATACAGAACCATATATGCCAAATTAAGGCCAACCGTTTCTACTCTATCAATCATACCTTCATGCATAAAGTAAATTGGCTTGAATAGGCAGCATTGTATTATTTATTTATTATTCACAATCAACACCGCTGACCAGCGTTCTGACGTTGATTGGTATGATTATGAATGATGACATCACAATCTGTCGTTGAATTAACAAAAAATTCAAATTATTTTATTCTTTCTAACTACCGAATAACGTTGAGTAGGTTCATACTGTATGAATCATACAGTTTTGTTTCGTGTGTTTGGTTTCAACTGTCAAATAAAATTCCACAAGTCTTCCAACTCTGGTGATGGGAAAGCGAGTTCTTTTTTAATCATGAACAAGGTACGGAATTTCAAACACTTGAAAATTTTTGTGACAAACGGTTTGACATGAGGAGTTTTTGCTGTACATTGGTCCAATGATTTTCCTTGATTTAGTTCAAACATAACATCCAGTTCACCAGTTGACTCAGCAGGTCATTGACAATCTCTGACATTGACCCTACAGAAATATAAATAAACCCATCAACAAAGTTTCATTTTCATTTCCTCGTTGTTGAAATACAGTATAATAGAAGGGTGAAATGGGTACCTGACTATGATACAAGGCCAAATGAATCGTTGATTTTTATCCTTGAACTCATGCTGCCATGTTCAATCTTTACTAATTAGTTTTGAATTCTTGGGAGGTAAACACGAAACGAAACGAAAAATACTAGGACGCTTTTGTTCATTCCATCATGATGACTGAAGAAGGGCCGAGGAATCTGTAGCCTTGCATAAGTTTTTGCTTAATAGGTATAATAATATTTCATTAATATATATTAGTTCTTCTGACTGATAATTGGTCACAGGTTGGTAAATGTGAGAGGTCGAGTTGCAAGTCTGTAGGATTGTAATGTATCGATCATGAGAGCTAGTATAGCCATACTAATGAGCCTCCGTTTTATTGTATGCGATAACTAGTCTCGAAAAGAGTCCTCATGCTTCTGAGAAATGTGAAATGAGTTTGGCAGATGATGAAAGTGTGACCGATGAAGTAATTTATATTTCTACGGTAAACGATCCCTGTATAATTTCTAGATTTTCAAGGTTGCTGTAAGACTTCCAATAAAAAATATTGATTCAGCCAAACTCAAGAGGCTTCCACTTAAATTTCTTGAATGAAAATGAAATTATGACGAGAATTCTGATTTCATCAAACATTTCCCCTCGAGCAAATCACGTTGAACAGTTGCGTCATGTGATGAAAAATTCATAGGAACGATTCGACTCCCTAAAAAATTAAATAATGAAGTTAAGAATTGCCAAAGGAAATATCAAACTTCAATTAGTCTGAGATGAATATGCTTGATTGCTTCTAGAAGCAAAAGAAAGAGAAAGTAAATGACGAGCAGCTTGCTTCATAGATTTCTACAGGATACGAGCAGAAAATAATTGGTGGGTTAATGATTCCATTCATAAAAAGAAGGGTATTAATGTATGGACAAAATATTCTTTTTAATTGAGAAATTGAACCTAAAAGTACCAAAAACATTTGAGATTTTATGATTCTTTTGAAATTCAGATTGTCGTTTCCATTATGTATTTTCCACCGGTATCTTGGAATTTTTCCATCCAAATATTCGACCATAATGAATTGTATTCAATACATGTTGCAGTATTGAGATACCCTTAAATTTGGACGGCCACACGCTACACAAAATTCATTCGAGCACAAAGTAAACACAAGGGAAATTTATAAACAATTCATTCGGCTTAGATGCATTGATTAGTTTGGGATATTATGAAAATAAATCTCTTAAGAATAATCTTGTCCCCTCCGATCTTGTCCCAAAAACAAAATCTTTGTGAAGCGGTGCAATACCCATTTCAGACTTGACAACAAATCAGCCAGCATCCGTTTACTCTCAAAGGAAACTAATGAACTTTCTGGACAAATAGATTAGTCTCCTCCGCACAACTTCTGCTAGAGTTCATAACAAGTTTATGATAAGACGAAGTGTACAAGACGCAGTTATCGTATTCTCATTTTCCTTACCTTATTAAATTGGTTTTTAGACAGGTGCAGACAAACAAACACGGCACTTGTTCATTGAACTAGCATGGATGGGTAATCAAAAATTAGGAGTTATTGCCTTCGCTGAGAGTGAACGATAACAATTTGTTTGTTTACACTGTTTTCATCCATTGTAGTTTTGCGTCGCATTTAATCGTAGTTCGTCTCACTTTGACCCATTTTTACGCTACGTGGTACACGGAAGTCCTTAATATGGGTTCCTCTTAAAAAGTTTCAGTTTGGTTGTTTGCTACGGAAGTTAGTTTGAGCATTATAGCCCTGAGATTTGTAGACCGTAAAAGTCGAAGTAATTGTAACTTTTGTTCAACACATACATAACAAAATAAATGGTGGTGATTATGCAATCTTCCGTTCCCCAAAGAGTAAGAATGAGTCCAGCCCTCCGCAAGATTGGCAGCAGAAATAATTGCATCTTACATAATCTTTTCAAATACTTCAAAAAATGCACCGAGATGTGAGATCTAATTTTCTGATCTTCTCATTCCAAATCTTCTGGTAAGTCTTCTTAATAAACTATACATATTACAGCATTTTTCTCTCGCTCTTTTCCCAAAAGTCGGAGCGCCTACTTATGTACGCTTGCTGACGATGAGTGAATACAACCTAATCCTTAGCTAGAGTGTTTGCACAGTCAACAAAACTTTCTTTCAATATGCATGACTATGCGATAATAATAAAGGAGAGGTTGGCTCTGGAATTCAAAAGCGTGGAATGGTACACTGAATTTTGTAAAATATTCATAAAAATGATCAGGTTACATAATAAGTATTTATTGTAGATTTAAGCAAAATATAAATGAAAATCTGGAACTTTTGGTTCCTACATTGCGAAAGTCTAGAACTCGAAATTTTTTGAAGTTAATAATATGCATTATAGGAAGTTACCTTATTTAAAGTATTCAAACGTGCCCCTCATTGCAATTTCAAGGCAAACGATAATTACATATGTATTATACATGCACTACTTTGGGATGCACCGGTGATCTAAAAAAGGATTCGAATTCTTCAAAGAGTTTGATGGAGGGGTCTAACCTGTGTTATCGTTTCCGATTTTCAAGTTCGGCTCGTAATGATTTTTCGAGATTAAGATGACAAATCAAACGTATGTATGTAATGATAACATTTAAGCTTGATATAAGTAAATATACACATACCTACATTAGTTTTACCCTTGTGCATTTGTAAATCCGTATATATGCTAGTCATGGTATTTTTCTCGAAATTCGTTGTAATAAATCTGATTGATGATGTGTGGGACGTATTGAATGACGATATATTATGGAGTTGCGTGATTCATGGGATAATTGCTACATTCTACATGAAGTAACTCTACTCTGTTTACCTATAAACAATAATTTATTATGAAGTAAGTTTAACTATAATTATGGCATGACGAAATCAATGGATTTTTGTCTACAATGTTTTTGTCATTTAAATGCCACCACCGAAAAGTGAGATGTAAATAATGTCACTATGTAAAATACATTTTATGACTACATAATAAATTGTAAGTTTATTAATATATGTATATTATGTCTAACTGTTATCATTACTCCTAATTTATGTACAGATCTCTACTCTGTAAAATGCATCCGAGAAGTATTGTATGTTACTAATAAATTGGAGAAATGTTTAACCCCCATTTATTCCTTCCACAAATAAACCGATTGTTATTATATTTTTTCTGGGCGAAAGCTTTCTTCATATTCGTATCGTAAATCGGAACAAAGTAAAAACTTGGCTGTAGCAACCAACCCAAGAAATAAAGATGAAATGATATTGATATTATTCAGAGTCACTGAAGCACACAATAATATAGGAATTTCCATTCCAGTCATGTTGTTCATCAAACTTTTCCAGGATGTGAGGGACCGAGGATGGCGACGTGACGTGCTGGAAATAAAGGATCTCAGTTTCTACGAAAATCTTCTCATCATATTATGTACTTGTAGTCGTGTTTATCGCATCAAAATCTGTCGTTCTAGGGTGATCAATTACTCGAAGCTTGTTCTACCCGATTCATCATCCTGATAAAAACAACAACAACAAACATGAAAAATGAAGCTTTCTCTTCTGGCAGCAACATTGAGTTTCGTGTAGAAGAGGGTATTTAGTTAACTGACTTTGAGACTGCAAGATACTTCCATCATTTTGGGTAGCATGTCAATCATCAGTTTTGTAGGAATAGCATTACTCTTCTCTCCAACTACTTTGATAAGAGTACAAGTGCGGACAAGCTGCATGGAAAACTTTCTGGCGTGCCTTTTGTTTCCTAGAGTGTATACTATGGGATGCTATGTAACATGCATGGCCAGTTTTTGGCTCTAGATTTTTCCACATCCGCTCAGAAATAACACTTATACAGACTTTATACCTGATTTTAATATTGACATACGTACCTAAATATAACGGGACAACAATATTTTGCCTGGAGAAAGTTTCATTTTTTATGCATGCCAGAGAACATTATTAGAACTGATGCTCAAAATCAGCAAGGCTTATATGGATTCCGAGGAGAATATATATTTGACAGAGTGATGAAAGAACACGAAGCGCGGCCTTCTTTGATCTGCATGACAAGAAAATTATTAAAAAGATACCCGTGGCAAGCCTGAAACTAAAACCGATGGACTAGGAAAAGTTCTATGTATTTTACGAATAAATATATGTATGTATAGCATGTTCACCGCAGTTTGAGTCATTTATGGTTAGGAAAACATGCCAGTCAATTTTTTGGAGAATAAAGCTTCTGGGGATAATAATTGCGAAAGGCAGGCAGATCAAGGAAGGGAAAAGATTTACTCGTACATCTTTCGTTCTTGATCTTCGTTTATGTCGCAAATGTCCCTGGTCTGTCATTACCATGTCTTCCTTTATGTCTTATTGCTAGAGCTTTCAGTAGTTCCGACTTTCAAAAATATGTTAAGTCATGAGCATAGCATGAGTGAAAACTGCCTCTTTTCATGCAAACAAAGTTTTTCGGTAAGGTAGTCATTGTCATCATCTCGGAGAAAATATTGCATTGGGGAAAGTTCAGCCCATAAAGTTCAGAGCCGGATGAAAACAATCAAGAAGAGAAAAATTTGCTAGACGACAATCTAAATCAAATAAGCCCCTCCATCCTTCCAAATATCTATTTCAGTCATAATAATATATATTTTCATAGTATTATTCATATCACCGCAGTGAGATGCATTGAAAAGAAAAGGTCCATAGGTACATGCGATCAAATTCTTGAGTGCAAAGCTCGAGGTTGCTAGCTTCCAGTTATCATCTACAAAGAGATTCATTCACTCACATACATGCATAAGCTCATAATAATCTCGAAGCATGATCGAATTCATCAAAATTGCAATTATTACTGTGGCCATCCATCCCTCGAAGTCATGTCATCTTTCGATGTACATAATATAGAGATTCATTTACCAGTCACGAAAGAGCGATGAGCCCGTTTTCCCTAGCCGGATTTCATAACACTAGAGACTTCCAATATTCAAGGTAATGTAATGAAATAAATATTGCAGCCGTCTCGTCCTCATGAAATAAAACACTGAAGGAGGCAATACATAATGAAAGTATCTACTTTCACTGTTTGGACAAGCAAAGCAAGTTTTATGGTTTTCCCCGTTGTGTGTGTCACATAACCAATATTTTCCTAGCGTTTCGCAAGACAGATTCAACCAGCGTACCGCCATTATTACGAATGAACGCCGACGAAAGTCTAAATACTTATGCAAACTCTTACACCGCGGAAAGTACCTACAGCGAGCCAACCACAGAAATCAAAGTGTGTAGTAGTGGTGGTAGTTGTATATGGCGAATTGTAGTCATTCGAACGAGAGGATCTCAATTTTTTAGACTTTTTTCAAGCAGCATCAAGTTCCTCTATTCCTCTGGGATCCTCTCAATTCTCCGTCCAATTTCATTGTTCGCTCTTGTATAAAACGCTGGAGTGTAATATGCAATGGAAATTGAATAAGAAGGTAGTGAAGTGATAGAAAAAGCTTTGTCTACCCAGCAGCAATATGAGGGCTCTACATGAAGTCCCATGAACTTAAATGATACTCCTCTAGAATTTAGGGCTACAACAACTACATCCCCCAGATATTTATTTTTCCTCAAATGGAATCTCATAATTTAAGCTTAAGAGACGCTAGTCCGTGATGCCCATTCAACGATATTGTCACAATAAAGTCCTAAAAAATCACTACCTTTATTCACTCAGCAGAAAGTACAATATTACGCGTCCCTTCCTACAAGTGAACCGATAAAAACAAGTTCAATATCATGATGATCCTTACGTACAAAATAAAACGGAGGATACATGGAATAACTCCATTTCGCCTTTCACTAACTCTGCTCCCCTTTTCATCACATTTTTAACGGAGAATAATGTTCACCTCTTCATTTCTCCTAGCTGTCGTCTTCCTGCCTCTTGAGAGGGAGCAAACCACATCCTTGTACAACTATATACTTATTATTACTCCGCAGAAGAAGAACGCTCGTAGATCTGAGAAATCTCAGTCTAAAAAACGACTTCACAATTTTATCACAATAATATCTCTTTCCTCTACCTCGGTTCATATCTTAAAAGCGTTTTATTAGGGATGCTAGAAAACTGCTAAACATACATACATACGCATACATATGTAACGTGGTAAGCATAATATACATATATCCAGCATTTTTTTCTGCTTTCTTTCTGCGAAAAAATGCTCAACTTACAAAAATTCTTGGTTGTAGAACAGAAAGAAAAATCAACATGGGATTGCATGCTTGTCTCCACCACTCTTATCCTGCGAGCAAAAGAATTTTTTGTGGAAACATGGAGCTCCGGTTGGTTTGAGTGAGCCAATGGATGGAAGAAGGGAACACTGAGAGTTGAGGAGAATAGGCATGCAACATTTTTATCATCGGCATAGCAGCAAAAGCAGCCTTCTTCCTTTTGTGGACTTTTAAAGGAGAAGGAAGTATGACGAAAAGGAAGTGGCGGATCTAAAGCAGAAGGAGAAATAATTCCGAGCTCGAATATTATATAGACTGTGTAGTAAGTAAGTCGTAGTAGTCGGTTAAGGAAAAGAAAGAAGCCGTTTCTTTTCATACAAGTGCTGGCAATCATGAGAAACGCTATTCAAAGCCTTTCTATATTATGTACATTCCCTTCGTTTAACCTTGACAGGTTGCTGTTGCTCTGTGTGTTCCTTATGCTTTCTCTAGGCAGCTTGCAACCATTTTCCATAATAGTATAGAAAATAGACCTTTCGCAAATACTGATACTTGCCAACAAAAAGAACGCGAGTTGGGAAGGCAGTCAAGTCAGACCTCTTATCCAAGGAAATGTAAGTATGCATGCAGCTTGCTTTCCCGTCCAGTCGCTCGTATCCTTTTCCCTGCATTCATGAGAATATTCTAATCCGTGAATTTCTGACATCGTGCAAAGTATTCGAATCTCGCGTTTAGCACAAATATATGTACCATTAACCATAGGGCCAGTAATAAAGGCTCCCCCCGCTTTCTCTATTATATAATGTTTCATGCAGTTGTCGTCGTGCATTGCTTGAGCATTAAGCTATATTGCAATTTTTCGCTTTCCCCATGCTCCTCGCTTCTGCTTGAAAATGCCGAATGGTGCGGTGGGAAAAAATGAGAAGGGATATATCCAACTAGGAGCAGATGATCATCTTTCTCTCTGTCTTTATTCACGAAGCACGCTTCTGGTGAACCTGAAACCTACCACACTACTTCATGAATAAACTCGTTTTCTTTCTTCAAACGCTGGCCGTTGCCCGTGTTCCCATATTACATACTGAACGAGTCCATGTTCTTCAATTCTGTCTGCTGCCCTGCACGGCTGGCCTAGTCTGGCACTACCATCACTTTTCAGCAGTATTTCACCGTTTGCTGCTGTTGCTTATGTTGTTTGTGGCTCCAGTCATACGACTGCTTCAATAACAACAACAAAAAATAATTCTACTGCAAAACGGGAGACTCAAACGCTTACACTTTTCCTCAGATCAGCAGATACAAACACCGACTAAGTCAAGTGAGGACGTTTGCTTTTATTCTTTCTCTCTCTTGTTTGATACGAAGCCGTGGCATGTGCTGCTCAGTTTCAAAGAAAAGTGCATACGAGCCAGAGCCACACGAAAAATATTGTTAGGAAAATTTTTTACGAAAATGTGCATCAGAAAGAGAACCTCTGTTTTCATTCAGGCAACGAATTCACAAGGTATTAAAAGACGTTTAGAGGCTTGTTTCAGAACATAGTAATTGGCAATAACAAAATTACATGCATACTACTTACTTACTAGGCAGGCAGCAGTTAGGGTAGGATGGGACGTTGTTCATGTGATCATATTAAACAGTTTTCTTCTTAACAACTCTAATTTCTCTTCTGAAATGCTCTGCCACGCTTCGTAGAGTACGAGTCTAGTCATCACTAATTTATTAATGCATTTAGGTTCAGGGGTTACTCAATCATAAGGAAAAAACATAGTGGCATTAGATCAGTCTAGTGAAAGTCGACTGCATGTGATACAAAATCAATTTGGCCAAAAGAAATCTTATTGCTGTCACGTTTTCTTCTCTGTACGTACCCTGTAATACTACTGCTATCACTTTTCAGGTTCAAGAGTAATCAACCTATAATTTTCTCCTGACGAAAAAATCGCAATATAGACACATAACAGCAATGTGTTGACTTTTTCTTTCAGGGCTTAAACCTGCAGACACGTGGTAATCGACGCTTACTTGGAATAGCGATACGTACGTAAAACAATACAAATATTAGGTACCTGCTATTAGGTAAGACTACTCAAAAGCAGGTTGCAACTAATTCTACGCGTCTGATTTAGCAACGAACCCTGAAATTCTAGGATTACATATATTTACATTATTGCGTGATTGAAACAACTCAGTAAAAACTCTGCTACAATATTCAATCAAAACGTCTTTAGAAAAAGACTTGCTTGCATCATTTGGAAAAGTACTCTACGGCCGTAATACGTTCCGTGTAAATAAACACCTACGCCATCACTTACTTGTCTTCGCTTGTGCGAATGTAATCAACACCGGAAGTATACATTACACCAACCAAGAAAGCTGCCAATTCGAGAGGATGGATTAACTGAGATGAGAAAGCTGACATCGATTCATTGAATTCACAATCCTTGGGTAATCCCCAGTAAAAAAAATTTCTTCAATCTTCTGCTGCATTTTGTGAAAAAGCAAAAATTACGGAGGAGGCAAACCACCGCCAACATCAACCTACTGCAGACAAGATTGAGGTAGGTTGCTCATTTCTTTTTCTTCATTACATAAAAACCAAAGTGCGGACAATGCTATAGAACTTGATACACTCTGCATCTTAACATTAAAGTACACACATACCATAACACAAAAATTATATGACTCACTATGTACTATCATTTTGTTGGCATATCGTTCAATCTTTTGAGTAAACAGAATTTTTATGCAATATTTCACACAGTTGAATAATCATGTCGGAATCGCGGATTCTAAATTTTCTCAAAGCTTTTCGTGTTCGTACGACGTACGAGTAAGCGTTTGGTTTGCATACGCACTCGCCTTTCATAATCATTACGTGCGAGAACCTTATTTCAAAGACGAACAATGCATAATATGGCCTATGGCAAACAAGCGGATGCTAGGTAATACCTATCTTCAGTATTATTGGTCTAGGACTGGATAAAAGAAATTCAATTTTCCCTTCTTATCAGCAAGTAATAAATCGCCCAAGACGTAATATATTTTTTAGAGAAATGATGTAAAAATTTCTAGTCCTTATTCATAGCATAACGCAATATAATATCATTTTTTACATGAGATATTCTCCCACATCTTTCGAGGAAAGGCAGCAAAGGAGAAAATTCTAAAGCTGTGGTTTTAATTGCTCTTTTTTACTTTTCATTCGAAGCATCTGATACGTTTTAGAAGTTCTCAGAAACATGCTTTACCTCGAAGTTTTGAAGAAAAAACTTGTCAAAACTATTCTGTCTTTGATTTCTTTCACAGAAATAATTTAATTTAGTTGTAAGTTTGATTTCAATCCGTAAAATAATATTACTTGAGAATGTATGTAGCATGCATAGAATGTCATCGAATAGAAACGATTTCATTAATGATTTTTTAATGCGGCTTTTGTGGTCGATGTTTTGTGCGATAACATAAAAGAGGATGCTTTCACATCCCTAACAACTATTACTTCGGCTACTAACAACTTTTTTCCTTCTCATCTGTAACATCAATTACTCCAAAGTCATTGGCAAAAATGGAAACTTTTCCGCATCCCAACTGTAAAACACATAATTAATGTATCAATTTCTATCATTTTAATGGGCTTAATACTGGCTTAATTCCTGCACTTCCAATTTCGACGTGATTAGTGATTAGTATTTGTACTATGAAATTTAGAGTAATAAAAATGATAATAATATCACTTTCAGTTCTCCATTAGTTCTTTTTCGCATACGGCAAGAATCATAGAAATTAATACTTTACAATCAAAAACAAATCTCAAGGCTATAACTCTTACAGCATTTCCCGAAAAAAGAAGAAACGAGCTTTGTGGAAAGTCGGACACTTGAGTCCTTTTATTGGAGTTTTTCTTTTCATGTCCGACAGTCCTAACTTGAAAAAGCTCTTACTTTA
>JAHZNI010001849.1:0-18457 GCA_027744415.1 Seira ritae | reverse complement strand
GGGCTGAGAGTACTTTGAGAAGAACCAGAGCCACCTCCGGGTTGGAAGCGTGAATTCCTCACAGGGAGAATGGACTGCAGAGTGCTGGAAGTTATTGGCGTACTAGTTCCAGATACTGAAGCAAGTTTAGTCGCTCCAAGAGGTTGAGATGCTCCAGAACGAACATCGCTCCTTTGAATGCCCTGACTTGACTTACTAAACATGGCCACGCAAGAAGGGGGAGGAGTGATGACCCGTGCCGGCATTGGAGGAATCCTATCGGATGCGATCCTTGAGGGCGATTGTGGTGAGGATAATCCGATCCGAACTACAGCTTTTCCCTTGGAGGTCTTTGGACTTGGACCGATTCTAGCTCTGGTTCCAGACACAGATGGAGAAACAATGGCAGTCTTTCGAATATTCTTGGGTGGGGAAGCAGCAGTAGCTGCATCACCATCGTCGTCAATCGTAACAATCATCTCCTCCTCGGGTTTAGAGGATTCAGGTGCTGATTTCGGCTCTTCGTGTTGGATTACAATCTTCTTCTTTTTCGCCTTCTTTAGAGTGAACCGATCCGCTGGTTTGGTTATGGTGGGCACGGAGACTTCAATCAAATCGGGCTCAGCCTCAGCAGATTCCTTAGAGGCGACACTTTGGAGACTCATCGTTTCAATCTACAAATGAAATGAAATTAAACTACATAAGTAATTACCTATCATAATAGCACTGGCATGCATTTAACAACTCAGACACGGAAATTTAAATTACAAACAAAAGCAAATCTATTTAAACGGTGGAAATAATTACCAAATCAAGTCGTTCAGTTCAGTTCAACGTAAATAATTTAGTCCATTCGAATCTGCCTTCACTGGTCCAAGGAAGTACTCCTAGCAAATCGGAAAGTTTGGCGTCTCTGGGGACTGAAAACACAAAAAAAATGCAATTTAGCTGATTTAATTTTAAAACTATGATGTCAATCTTTCAATTTCAATCAATTAAAGAAGACTAAATCATTAAATACCTTTCAACAATGCTAAATATCTTAATTTGTTAATTTTAATACGCGCAATTTAGTGCAGCAACAGGTTATCGCTTCAAATCAATTCGCCTTCTTCAATTTAAAAATTAAAAGAAAAAATTAACTCAAAGTAAACAACAAAAAAACAAAAAACGTTCTTGTCCAATGCACGAAGAGCCAATAGCCCTGCCTATGAGCCTTTAAAGCTATGCATGTTGCTCAATGCATTGCGTGCATGCTCTGCACATGTCGTTTTTCCTTCGTTTTTGCATTTTGCACAATGCAATAATATAGCGCTTAGCTTTTTTGCTTTGTCCCGCGCACGCACTACGCACATTTTTCGACTGTTTCTTCTGGAACGGTCGCTTTACAAGTTTTGGTTGCATTGAATTGCATGTATAAATATGCAGTTCTGGACAAAGAAAAAAATACTTCTTAAGTAATTTACATTTTTAATTTTTAGTAGTAAAATTTTTCCAACATACGACATTTCTTTCTCATCTGCTTTGTCTAGATTCGCGTGATTGATTAATTATGCTTTAATTCGATTGCCTTGCACATTTAATTGTCTTCCTTCGCCTTAATGAAATGAGTTAGTTTAATATTATGCTAGTTTTATTTTCGTTAAAAAGTAACAGGTAACGCATTTTCGATTTATATGATTTGTGTTCTCGTATAAATCAGCTCGTTTAATTGTTGACAATGACAGCATATATCGATATTTATTACCAATTATCCTTTCCTGCAATGTTAATTTTGGTAGTTCTTTCATGACATGAGTCATCCCACGCAAAAACAATTGTACTTCTATTTGCTGCTATGCACACGTGTACATCGAATTTAACAAAATGTGGACAATGGTTCGCGACTCGCGACATTGTCCTGTCTTAAATGCAAAACTATAATTTTCACTTTCTTTTCCACATTCACTTCGCAATTTCGCATTTATCAGGGAGTTACGAGTTACCTTAATTACGGTATGCTTCCATAAACATGTTCCTCCATAAACATCCCGGCTCTTTATCATGTCACTCAAATTCAAAGCCGAACAATAAGATGCATAGAATCAGACTAGGTTTGTACATGTCACGACATCAATCCAATACACGCGCTATAGTAGTAATTGACAGGCTAAGTCAACCTTACTTCCACTTTTCTAGACGTAATGTAGTAGAATACATATTTTTTTCTATTCCGTATTCAAAAAAAATTCTTGAACCTCATGACTCATAAAGCTCTAAGCATATCATTTGGAATTCATGAGTGACACTCTGCTAAAGCAAGTAAAAAAGTTATCCTTTTAATTTTTCAGTATTTTGGTATTCATCATTGGAGGGAAAGCCTTTGAAGTAAATGAATGTAAGCGGTTCCAGTATTTCCGACGCAATCAATGCCAGGGAATTATATGTAGTGGCTCAATGCGTAAATTCTCAACTTAGGTACAAATCCTCGGTATTATGAAACGACTTTTTTGAATACGATAAATATCAAGTTGAATATTATAACATGCATCCCATCATTGTCACTGCAACTTTTCTTACCTCAATGTCATGGTTTGGTATATTATGCCTTCCAAGTTTAAGAACGGAATCGATCAGTTTCGTTATGCATTATGCTCCGAATTATACTATGTAGTTGTAGGAGATAAAGCGCGGTCACAGGAAGAAATCATGTTCATTCTTTCCCCAATCTTTTAAGATTACCATTGGTTTTGCCTCTCACACAATCCAGTGTAAAACCAAAGCAGAAACAGTGAAAAAACAAGAAACTCCTTTGCATATCGTGAAGGTATAGTTCAATATCATGCAATAAAAATTAAATAATCCAAAACACTAAAACAATGACGAGGGGAAAGCAGACTTCCGTGGCCTTCAAGATTTTGGCATATTTAATTATTCTCGTAATTTCTGGTAAGTGATTTAATTTTTCTAAAAGATGTTGAGAAAAAGGAATGTGAGAACTGTAAATTATTTAATATATCATAGTTCATGGGAAGGATAATGCAACTGCTGCTGCAACTGCAAAAACGGTTTCTCACCCTGCCCCAGATATGAACATAGTACCGTGCATGTTAGAAGATTTCGAAGGAACATGCATTTCATGCCTTCCAGGGGACCCTGCTATTCAGGAAACCGCTAGAGGTGAAAGTAAAAGTAATCATAATCACCAGCGTCAATTCATGTGCATGCATTCCTCATCCGATCTCGAAACTGCTCAAATCAACGAGGGAAAGCGATTGTTGGATGGGAACTCAATCAAAATGGTCACCGTGATAGTACGCGCTTCCGAATATTTTTTGGAAACTGTTCGATTTGTAACAAGTAAAACAGGGTTACTTGAAAGAATTTCTTGTTTTTTTCTTTAGAGACAACCCTTTGTCGAAAGGAAAGATGGTAAATTTGTGGGAGTTGTGATCGAAGTATTAGATGCTTTACAGGAAAAATACAATTTCTCGTATGTTTATAGAACAAACTATCTCATTTACATTTTCATGTAAATAAATGGAAATAGGAAAAAATATTTTACTGAGACCTTTTTATGCGCGTGTTTGAAGGCGTGTCATCTATCTACGTGAGGACGGAAACTGGGGATCAGAGTGCCCAAACGGAAGTTGGACTGGAATGATTGGTCAAGTTAAAGAACGGGTAGGGTATTATGAGACGTTTTTCAAAAGGTTTTCTCAAATGAAAAATTAACTTGAATACAATGTAAATTTTTGTTATAAAACAGGAGGTTGACATGGGAATCACTGGATTCTCAATCATATACTCCCGGACTAAGGCCGTGGATTTCTCAATGCCCTTTCATCAAGACCCTGCAGCTATACTCATTCCTGCTCCAAGACACGGAAACAAGTTCACCGTGCTCGTGCGACCTTTCAACCTCGACGTGTGGTTAACAGTCTTCGCAACAATTTTCACTCTCGGACCTTCCTTGTATGCCCTACACTTGGCGAGCTTGCGAATTCGCGGAGACCAAACTTACACAACACAACCACATTTACTCTGCGACGTGTTTCAGTTCATTGTTGGCTCTCTGGTCCAAGAAGGGTTGAAACCTCCAGTCCAAAGAACGAATAATACCAGATTCCTCATAATTCTGTGGTGGTTCTTCACTCTCGTCGTGGCCAACATCTACACTGGTTACATGGTCTCCTTCCTCTCTGTTCCCAAGCTGCATGATATCGTCGATGATTTGGAGGGACTTGTAAATCAGCGTGAGTTGAGGTGGTCATATCGGATGAATACAGCCCTGGGAGACCTGTTTCAGGTAGAACATGATATAGGAAAACTGTAATAAATAATTTTTGTGTCAATTAAAGTGAAGCGTTTTTTCTCTCGCAGAATAGCACCACAGGAGTGTACAGAAAGGTGAGCCAAGGAATAAGCTCCACTGATTACGCCTCCAGCGATCAGGACGGCGTGGACAAAGTACTGAATACTGGGAGATATGCCTTTCTGAAGGTAATTGATTCTAAATATAATTCGCCGAATTTCGAAATGCATGATTGATCTTTTCAATCATTTTTTCCGAACAGGAAAAGTCGTACTTGGATGTGAAGCTATCGGAAGACTACATTCATGCTGACAAAACCTGCAGAATTACCACAGCCAAAGAAAAGTTCTTCACCACCGGATCAGCTTTCATTTTCCAGAAAGGAAGCAAATATCTGGAGCTATTTGATTTCGAGTAAGTATTAGTATTAATTAATGCTTCGTCTGCAAAGAACGAGAACGACATGGCATGATTGACTGGCTAATTTACATTTGTAAACTAGAATTGGCGTAGCTCTGACTACCGGTCTAATGGAAAAGTGGAAAGCGATGCATTGGCCAAAGAACTTACAGTGTGAAAACGCAGCTTCCTACATTCTGAAGACGCAGCCCAAGACTCGCAAGCTCAATCTTGAAGACTGCCAGGGTGCCAATTTCCTCTTGGCCTGTGGATTACTTTCCGCTTCTGTAGCCTTCCTTGGGGAAATTATCAAGCAGAAAATCCAATGGAGAGGAATGATATGTTCTCGTATGAAAAATCTGTGGCAAAATAGGCGTGACAGTCACGACGATCACGATGCTAGGAATATGAAAAATGAAATGCAAATGAGCTTAGATGGAGTGTTTAAAATCATCGTGATCCCTGTAAAGGAGCAATACTTCGTGAAAATGAGATCAATGAGCGTAGCCAACGAATAGATCAGACAACAGCAATATATGCACTGAACTTTACTTCTTCAAGGATACTCAAAAACAGGACATTTAATAATCAATAATATTTCACATCCATATAGGATTTCACTTTATTCAATTGCATAGTTGTAATTGTTTTAAACCAATTCATGAAGTCCAGACATGAAGATCCAGATACTTACATGACCAATGCCTATTTGCAATTCTGAAAAATTGTATAAAAGCAGTTTTCATAACAATATAATACTTCTAATATGTAGTTAATTATAATTCATGACTAATTCAGAATAAGTTACCCACCCTAAAGAGATCCTTTAGTTTTCCTTCGAAACAGAACCTGTGTAAAAGAACGGTCTTGCATAGGTCCGAGCTGGAGCCGTGTGCCGCCACAACCTGCTCAGCGTCATCAATGCACTGGTTCCAGTATCCATTCGCCTCTTCCATCATCGACTCTGTCATGTTGCTTTTTAGGGCATGTCCAAGCCCCTTCCACATCACACCTCCGTCTTCATTCAACTTTAAAAATACAATTAAAGTATATTTAATGTGATTGAATTTAAATTCAATGTACGCACTTTTATTATTATTATTATTATTAGGCTTTATTGCGGTACGTTTTTCATGGAACACAAAAAAAAAAGACCATAGACTACACAGCTACGTTTGAAAAAGTTTGATTATGCTTGCTCGAAATATGCAATTTAATTAATTTAATGACAATTAATCAAAAACATAAATTCAATGCTAAAATAGCTGTTTACCACGTCCAAGTTTCTGTAGATGCATTCTGCGAAGCACTGAAAAGTTTAGAAATTACATCTCTAGGTAAAGGTGAAAAATGAATGATAAAATTAATAAAATTGCGCGAATTATAAAATTAACGCAAAGTACCATATCGTCATATTGATAAAATTCTTCCAACTGCGGATTTTCGGACACCGCGGAGGCAGGAACATGAGGAAGGCTGACAGGACCCAATTCTTGAAAACAAATCTCATGAGATTTTATCCATTTTAGCTCCGTACTTTCGTCGAGCATGATAACGCAACTTTTTTCTGGCCCTTTCGCCGGGGGCATGGAGACACAGAACATTTTGTGGTGGAAGAGTAAAATCGCCACCAAGTATAACTTAATTGTCAGGGCCATGACGAAGCGGATTAATATTAATTAAAACAGAATAGAATTTCAGCAGGCAGTACCAAATATGTAGCAATGATGAAAATATTTAATATGAAAACTGCATATATACAAATGAACTACAAATGACTTGACATGGATATTCCAACCAGCACCAAGGCTTAATCTTTCGTACATTTTTATAGATTTTGGTTCCAAGAAATTACTCAATGAAACTACTTCTTTCGCGAAGAATTAGATACGGTAACTTCATGGTGATCAATGCTTTAATAGCTACGCCTTTTGTCGCACGTTTCTTATGAAAAAGAGCGGCGCGGTGGAGGGTTAATGGTTAATAATGAATAATGATGAATAGTGAAAAAGTGAAGCTAATTATTATGTGTATAAGAAATATAATGGTAGGATCACGATCAGTATATATATCTTATTGAACCTTATATGTACAAACCGATCCTGGTTGAATTTATTGCATAAAACTTCATCCTATTTGTATGACATTTACATAATTGTAAAGGCAAATATAACCTAACTTTCAAAGTGGAGGAGGTGAACAAACAAAGTCATTAGGATATTTAAACTTAATTAAATACTTGTCTTTAACGCCACTTTCGTTTCGCGCTAATATCATATTATGTAATGTTGGCTCAGGGCACATTAATTACACTAGGGGAAACTAACGTAATCGTGGGCACACATCAGACCAGATCATAGAAAAAACTGAAAACCTAAATAAATACTTCATCAATTTTTACAAGAGTTTCAGAAAAATCACCGGGGACACTCGCTGCCGCCATAGCCTCATCCTCCTGTACCGGCTGTTCTTGTATAAAACCAACTCCAGCGAGACTTCGTTGAACTGGAGTAATCCCATGCTTCTTTTTGTGATGAGCACTGAGCATATTCCTTGCATTGAACGCCATGTCACAAAACCCAGTACCTCTTGATTGGGAACGCTTTGGGGCAGTATCGACAATGGAAAGTTTTTTCCCTGTGGAGCCGCATGTGGCTCTCGAGACTGGCAGTGGTAGAGCCAGCATAAGAACATTTTGAACACTTGTACTTCTTTTCTCCTCGGTGTGCATCTTCATGCCTTACGAGATGTTTTTTCGTGGTAAAGCCTTTACCACAAAATCGGCATAACAACGACTTCTCCCCATGAACTTGCTGAATGTGTACGTTGAGCCGGTGCTTGGATACTAATTTTAGACATTGGGGACACTCTATCAGCACCTTGGCCTTTGGTTTGGGTACCCAGCCTTCTTGATGGGTTTTCTCGTGTCGACGGAGACCTTCAAGACATTTGAAATCTTTCGGACAAGATGCGCATTGATACCGATCTCTTTCAGTGTGAACTGTCATTCTGTGAGTATCTAAGCGAAATTTGTCCTTGAAAGTTTTCTGACAAAGGTCACATGTATGAGGTACTTCTACGTGTTGCCGTTTTTCATGATCTCGAAGGCACTCAGGTTCATAGAATTCTTCAAAGCAGCCTTCAAACTTACACTGGAGCTTTTTCTGATCAGGGTAATGAATGTCGCAAAGGTGCTTGTAAAGTTCCTCTACTTCGAACAGAATGGACTGGTCCACGCATAGTTTGCAAGGTAGCTGAACACAATGATTTCGACTAACGTAATGCCAAACAAGGCCCTTGAATGTCCCGAATTTCCTCAAGTGGCGGGAACATATTCTGCACTTGTAGAACCTCTTGAACTCTGGATGTGATTTCAAGTGCGCATTAATTGTCTTGTGATGAAATGGTTGTAAGCAAATGTCGCAGTATGCAACACTGGCTCTTTTGAGGCACTCTATTGGATTTAGCGAATGGCTGTGTTTATCAGGTTGAGAAATCATTTCATAGTCTTCATTTTCATCTGGTTCATTTGGTTCATAAAGGCTATCTTCATCGCCACTCCCATTACGTCCATCAACCTGGAACTCGCTGTCACTATTGTCACTGAAATTGACGAACTCATCTATAATTGGTTTGACTGGGGCTCTCGAAGATCTTCTTAAACGATGAGGCGCTTCTCCTATCTCTTTGACTTCCGGAAATTTTTCGACATTTTTTGGGTGAAATAGCGAAGGAAAATTACTAAAGCCCATAGTTTCCAACCGCTTGAGACGTACCTTGGCTCCATCTGTCAAGTCACGATCGACAACTGAAAGGAAAGAAAAGTTAAGAATATATGTGATAAAATAATTAATAATTAACGATTTATCGAAAATTTAACGAAGACCTTGAGCTCTTACACTGTCCAAGCAAGACATCTCGGAAACGAGAGCACATGGCATCATCTCTTAACTTTTCTAATCCGAAATTCGCTTCGATGGAAGGTTTTCTAATCTTGAGATAGTCCTGTAGACCCTTCAGTACGTCCAAGATCTGCATTTGTATTTTCTCCAGTTCCAAATGAAGATCCATCAGACTTTTAGCTCTGGAAAGGCAGTCGTAACAAATAGAAATCTTTCCGTTCGAAAACGAAGATAAAATGTTTGTTAAAAGTTCATCCAGTTCCCCGTTTTTATGAGAGGAATTTTGCAAGAGATAATAGATCAAAATCTTAACGGAGCTGAAGGTGAAGTTATCTTCCTTTTCCTTGCTTGTTTTTCCTCTATAACTATAACCCATATCCCTATCATTCAAAAAATAGCTAACAGGGTTTAAACAAACGAAGCACACTTTGTCCATCTCCTCCTCATCTTTTTTGGAACCCATCTCAACTCAAAACCCAACAGTCAACAGAACAGTCTCATGCTCACGTTTGTGCTTTTTTCTCCCCTTTCACGAATCTTCATATAAGTACACAGAATTAATTAAAATGACGTAATAGCGGTGGCCGTGGCCTATCTACCTTTTACTAAACTGTTTTACTGATTACAGTTATGGTTGAGCCATTTATTTTTTAAACAACTTTCACACAGGGAAACCCAATATTTTGAACGTTCGTCATACAAAAATCTACAACCACGCACCACTTGGAGCATGCATAGGATTGGAGCAGGAACAGACAAGCACTAACTAAGCAGGGAAACAACAACAGAAACAGAACAGATCGCATTTATCCGCAGCACAATGCATTGCAATCCAAGCACGCACAGCTGAGCTGTACGTTGTATAGTGCTTTTAAGTTTTTAAGAAATATTTCAATTGTTTCGAGTTTCGATATTGAGTAATGAATTGACAGTTGACTTTTCCTGTTTCATTATCGAAATCGGCCATTATTTTCCCACCCTGGACTTATTAGCTGTCGTTACTTCAGTTAAATTATGTAGTAAGATGAACAGTTAATACTTAAAAATGCTAAACAATTATGAAACATAAAATACCGGTCGTATAAGTACCACCCGACGCGACGGCTACGCGTATATGTTGTTTTTGTGATTTGGTAAAGTAGTTTATCAAACATCAACGGCAAAGGAAAGAAAGAGGTCAAAGGTAGTAGATAGCCCATTCTCGTTTGAATTTTAATTCTCTTCCCAATAAAAGTAAGTTGAAATTTCAATCGATTTGGTATCTTTGAATGATTAAACCTGGAATATAAGTAACTTTTTTTGAAGACGATTTTCATTCGTAATTTCGATTTTCTCGTTTTTAGTGGATGCGCAGGATGTAAAACCGGAAATCTTAATTAAAACTGAATACAACATCAGCCAACTATGCTTCGTTTGCTTAAGCAATGCCCCGGATGGAAGCTTTCAAGATGAAGAAAGGGGTGAAAGTCAGAAACTGGAAGACGGAGAGGAAACAAGAGAACATGGGGGGATGAAGAATAGTTCTTCCTCCGGTCCTGCAAGAGTCTTGACCTCGTACCTTATAAAAAATGCACTTTCTCCTTCTACCAGTACAAGTGGTAGGGGTGAATTACTTGCGAGAATTATGTCAGTGTTTGAAAATGGAGGACTGGGAATATGCCTGGAGTGTAAGTCCAAAGCGGAAAACCTACTGAAACTTCACCTGGACCTGGAAAGAATACAGATGGAGATCTTAAACGTGCTCAGAAACCTACAGGATTACCTCGTGATGCAAAATTTTTTTAGAGGAGGGGATATACACTCTGTTCTGGGGGAGTTTGGAGGTTTCGACGGGGATGCAAAGGAAATTCTTGTTCATTTTCAGAATATTTTGCAGCAAAAATGTAATCATTCATATTTTGAAAATTATGTCACTTAACAAGGTCAGGGTCGCCCTGAGTTAGTCGCCCTTAAAGTTATAGTTCTTATTGGATTAATTTTAATTTCTTTGGTTTCAGTCATTCACCGTGACTTATCAGATGGAACGCATGTGCGACTTGAGCGTCTCGAAAATTGTCTTTCTCGCACCCGTGTGTTGCGCTATGGGGACACTGGTCGACTGACTTCTAAAAGTACAGATGCGGGAGGTTTGAAAAAACGAAAGAAGAAAAAACTGAAAAAAGGGTCTCGTGTAGCCGTCGGAGGCGAGCTGCAACCTAGTGTCAATGTCAGTGATTTCAACTTTGAATTTGAAGACAATGTCGACTATGTAGGTAATAGCGTCGGCGTCGAGGAATTTCATGAGAGTGATGAAGACTTGAACGACCTTCCCCTTGCTCTCAGAAAGAAAGTCAGGAAAAAGGCCAAAGTTACTTGGCTACATTTTGGAGATGAGAAAGCAGAACATGCTGACGTAGAGGACGATGATGAGGGAGGATCTACTGACGATTCGTGGGAGCCCGAACTGGCGGGAGAAAGCGGCGTCGAAGCATCTGACGAAGATAAAGGATATAGTGATCAATATCATGGAGGACAGCTTCAATGGGACTGCGACATATGCTTGCAAAACATTCCATTTAAGGAGATGTACGCACACCTGAAAACGCATCCTGAATTTGAAAAGTACTACAAGTGCGACGTATGTCCGCACGTCCGCTGGGTTAGGTACTTCGGGACGTACAAGGGCCTTGTTTGGCACTACATTCGAACAGCTAAAGGAGGACACAAAGCTAAACTGCCCTGCAAACTATGCTCGGATTCGGATGAATCAATTTTATACGATAAGAAAGAACTCTGTAAGCATCTCTATGACTTCCATCAGCTTAATCATAAGAAGCCACAGTGTAAAATTGATAACTGTTTGGAGGAGTTTTGCGATCCTGCTTCCCTCCGACTTCATCAACAAAACAAGCATCCGGAGGAGATGGGAAAGGTCTACACATGCGAGACGTGTCAGAAGACATTCTTGAGCGAGAAGGCAAAATACGGTCATATTTATCGTGACCATAACGACAATCCATTTAAATGCGCGCTATGCCCTAAACAATATCGAACAGAGAGGAAACTTCGCGAGCACGAAAAGTCGCATGAAGAAGGTTGGAAGCCGAAACCTCAAGTCAAGGTGTTGTGTCCTCATTGCCCAAAAATGATATCGAAAAATAGCCTGGGATATCATATCAGAGACGTCCACGAAGAAAAGAGTCTTTGTTGTGTGCATTGTGGTAAAGCTTTTTCCAATCCACAAACACTCAAGAAACATGAAGAAACTCACAATCCCGAGAAAAATTACAAGTGCTCCGAGTGCTCCTATGCAGGCCGCACCGAATCTCACCTCAAGACGCATATGGAATCTCATGGAGAGAAGAAGTTCCCGTGTCATCTTTGTCCCCGGACATTTGCTACCAGGAAGTATTTGTACGATCACGTCCTACGTCACACGAACGAGAAGAACTACAAGTGCTCAAAATGCTCCTACGCCGGCAATACAAAAGCCCGTCTCAGGTTGCACATGAAACTTCACGAGGAAAAGAAGTTTCAGTGCTCAATTTGCCCCCGGGCTTATCACACCAATGCGGATCTAAATCATCACATCCGCAGCCACTCGCAGGAGAAAACGTTTGAATGTAAAACTTGCGGTAAGCTTTTTCGCTCCATATATGGCCGTAATACACATCGCTGGAGGAAACACCGAGAAAGACCAGCGGAACCTCAACCTGAGTTACTCGTTGAGGTGGAGATGGGGATTGATACTAAAGATGAAGTATATTAAAGATATGTTTTATATGTAGCTTTGTGTTTTTATTGACGTATTTAAGCTCAAATGTAAAAGGCGAATCGGCGAATCTTTGAATTTCTTCTTTTATTTAGTTAAGGTAATGATCGATTGCGTATTCATATAAATATGAATATAGTGTTTCTTTACGTGTAACTTGACTTAATGTATATTCAATTTAAATTATTGTTTAAAAATTAAATCTTTCTAAAAGAATATGTGCCCTGAATCATTCTCATGACAACATAATATATTATGTCAATGAACGCGTCTAATTCTAATTCTAACACGTTGTTTCGATTCATAAAATTCATACAACGTACAAAAGCAGCAAACGTTAGAAAGTTTGCCGGACGAAGCTATATATTATTGCGTTCACATCACATCCCTCTGCTCAGGCGCGTATCCTCGAAATTTTTCCTGGAGGGGCGGCAGGGGGGGCATCAAACGTTAGAAAGTTTGCCGGACGAAGCTATATATTATTGCGTTCACATCACATCCCTCTGCTAAAAAGGAAAATGATCCACCTTAATCATCAATTAGCAAAATTTCAAAATTGAGCCAAGCAGGGTGCTTCCTCAAGAAACTCATTTTCATTTCTCTTGTCATTTCACTTAGACCTTGAATAAAACGCAATCATAGACTATTTACATTAGCACACATGGAGTTTTCTTCTGATGAATTGTATCATTTTAAGCTAGAATATATACCGGCTGGTTTAAAATAATGCTCATTCGTTTATTGTCTTGGTTATTGCATTTAAGTGGGAAAGACATTTCGGCGGAGGTGGAAAATTTCGTTGTAGCTATTTAGTAACTAGGAATAAACCTCTAGAAAGAAAGCTTCGATTCGCCAGCTTATGGTTAGTACATGACATGGCATTTATATTCGTTTCTGATGTTTTTCATGCAAGAGCCCTGTACAAACTGCTTATACCTGGCCTATAGATCCTATACCTTGGGGGTAATTGTCTCTCCAGTCTACATTAATGTATCAATGGACCTGGACTCCGCGCATGCCCACTTTTTGAACAAAACAACAACAGCTGCACCTAACCGTGTTCTATGAAAACATTGCTTGTAATTTATGCGATAATGTTTAGTGATTGACCTCGGGCTTTCAAAGTAAAGACCTGTCTAGATATGTAATTCCTGAATTAAACAGAATAGTCGTCAGAGATTAGCATTTATTGTCGAAGAAACTGGAACACTTAAGTTTAACATGGTTGATTACTGTTTACGGTGGAAAGAAGAAAAAGTATTCCGTTGTCCGTTGCAGGCAAGTATTAAATATTCAATCACCCTCACCCATCAATTCTTTCTATCTCAATAGTCACAACTAATGAATGCTTTAATTAAAATTATTACTCGAATAATAATGTATTACTACTTTTGTGTGTTTGCAGATTTTTACCAGCGATGAATTATTTCTCAGGCCAAACGCAAACCATGCATCCAAAAGCCATGCCATCATCATCATCATCGCCATCCGCGGAAAAGGTGCTTACAAAGCTAGACATAGGAATTGCCATTTTTCAACGCAACCTCCAGATAATACTTGATCACGTTAAAGCAACTATTCCCGATGGCCATGATCACGTTCTACAATTTTCAAACTGCTTAAAGAAACGACTGGACCAACTAGAGCAATACAAGATCTTGTGCGTCAATTTCCTTCTAAATAATCGGAGAGACGAGGAGGCATTAGATATAGAAGAGAGGTTCCACAAGTGCGTCAAGTTGTACTACTCCTATCGTCAGAAAATGCTCCAGAGGAAGAAAGAAAATCCCGTTAGTCTGGCTATGGCTTGCACTCCAGCTCCTGCAGACGCCCCGCCACCAGTGTTGTCGATGCCATCACTCTACGAAGAACAGCCCGTCCAGACTCAGACGCTTGTATATTTTAAGGAGGAAGTCATCGATCATGAGGAGACTGTGGAGGATCACAATGACTTTGCAATGAATCTTGCTGACATAAAGCAAGAGGCCATGGGGATGGAGGATGACGAGGTAGAGGAGGCGATCTTAAATATCAACTTCACGAAGGCAACAGATGAAGATTTAGAGGAAGCTGTGATGAATGCAGCAGCGGAATTCGAATTGAGACATAGTTACAAATATCAGATCCAGCCCGTGGGGGACCACGAATATGAATATTTTAGAAGTTGATTGAATTACCTTGAGTATTTTTACCCATGACTTTGCAATTTTTTATTTTATTATGTATCCACTGAAGTGTACATAATCCATAGTAAATTAAAAGCTTTTCTGCGGACCAATCAAATCAAAATGAAAGAAATAGACTTAATGTTTTAGTTTTAATTAATTAATCATCGTCAGAATCGTCCATTTCAGCAGACTTCCGGAACTGGTTTGGATCTGGGTCCTTACACACCTGAGGATTGTACTTGGCTTTCACTGAAAATAATATATAAAATCATTTAATTTCTCTTTCAACTTGATTATTAATATTTATTTCGCTTACTGCTTGGCCTGCATACGAGTGGCTTGCAATCATCCTGCTTTATGAAAACGTTATCATCCCCACAGAAATTCCGACCTTTCTTCTTTTTGCATAAGTTACACCAACATGACTCAACGTCTTCTGCTTTCGCTACCCCTTTCATTTGCCATTAAAAATTATGCACTTTTTTGTAAATGACCAATAAAGGGTTTCCGATCTACAATCTCAATAAATCAAACGTTACCAAGACATTCTCGCATGCATGGAAGAATTGCTTTCCCATGAATCCCGCAATCATAACGTGACTCCTCTGCAGCTTTTTTATCCTCAGCTACGCATTTTTCCTTGCAATTTTGATGTTTCGCGAATGCATCATGAGGCAATGGGAACACTTTCAAAACGAATAAAGATAATACAGCGCAGGAGATGCTCCATACAAAAAGCTCCATTTTTCCTTAATCTCAGAAATCACTACTTTATAGATTAGTGCATTAAATAATTTTATCTAATCTGTTTTATCTTTATGCTCAAACACCATGAAGTATAGGCCCCCAAGCCTGCCATCAATAAAAATGAATCAATAATTTATCAAGTCAAAATCTATTGCATTCAAATTCCATTATTACATTTGCAACGCAATAAGGAAACCAATGTATAGATCTTGTCAGAAATAACGGGATCATGGCAACCATAAATATTACGCTACTAATTAACATGAGTCTGCTTGATTACTTAATTCTGCAGCAGTATTTAGTAAAGGAATTGATACTTTTGTGTCTGAATTTTTCTTCTGTATTTGTCCCCCCAGCCAGCCAGCACAAGATTTTGGCTTCCAAAGTAATTGTATCAATTCGCCCCAACCGAGTCTAAATCAATAATTTTGAGGGAAAATGTCACAGAACAGTATAAAAGACAGTATAAATTGCTTTATAGTACTGTTCTGTGGGGAAAATGTAAGATATTATGTGATGCTTAAAAGGCAAGGCAATAATACTTAACCTAAAATGCTTTCCTTCTGATAAGCTAGATCTGGGGTTACTTGTATTGTAATTGTTAATCAGGAAAAAAGCAGAACAGAACGGTCGTGTGACCTTTCACATCTTCGCCTTCGAAATATATATTACTGCATTAGTATAGCTATCGAATTGATTTCATGCTTCCTGTTAGTCTCACTTTTCTCCAAAATGTAAGCTTGCCATTTTTACGGTCTCACTGTCTGATTCTGTAGAAATTTAAGCCCGAAATATCAGAAGTAGCAATTTCATTTGAACGTTGTACTTATGACATGACATAAAATGCAAGCGAATGGAGCTCCAAAATTCCAGAAATGCTTAATTATTTATTAGCGTTATCAATTTAACAATTCTGTAATTACTGCCTTGATCAGGAAAAATAAATACCAATCGCTGTGCATGATGGATCGCAATTTAGTTAATTAAAAACACTCGTAGCTCAAATGAATTTTCCCAAGTCGAAAATGGCAGAAATATTTGCTTGGTTATGTCGTGAGCACGTGATCATGATCAGGGCATACAACTACTAATTCATGGATGAATGAAAACCAACTTTTTGTCCTGCAACGGTACTTACAAATAATGTAAAAATCAATTACGGATCTAACAAAATTATATGCGCTTAAGGGCAAAGTTAAATCCGGTTTAGTCTTGTGCATTCTCACTTTCACATTGAAATGGACGGATTAAAATCACATTTTTTCATGAAGAAAGTAGTTACGCCTGGCTTCACATTAACATTCATTGTTTCACATGGAGAGTGACAAGGGACACTACGAAGGCTGTCACTGTGTTCCCTGTTCACACATTTTTTAACGACTGGACTGACTGAGCAATCAACTTGTTCACGTGCTGACAAACTTTAAATTAAATTAATGGGTGTATCAGAAATTACCATGAAAAAATTATTTGCAAAAAGCTCGTTATTGACTTTGTTAGCAGACAGTGTGACAAGCAACGAAGAAGCGTGGCATATTAATTTCCATGTTATTCACAAAAAATGTCCATTAAACCCTAAATGCATACCTTTAGAAGATTCCAATCATTTCCAAGTCATTGTCTGCGTCGGTCGCGACGGAAATCATAAAGTGTCGCATTCAGCATGCCGCCTCACAGGAAGCGTAGGAGGCGAAATTTAGCCAAGGTATTTTCTATACTAATTGCTTACAGATATTCGCACGAACTTGCACATGGATCAAATAAATCTTGCTTGTATTTAAGGTGAATGGAATCTCAACCGTGCCTTACAATCCTGACGACGACACGTACAATGGAAAAGACGCACATACCTTAATAAAACCGAGAGGCGATAGTAGTATTCCGATATCCGTCAGAAACCCAAATGAAACCAGACTTAGAATGTCCGCTATCGAAATGCTCAGTAGGGACTTTGGACGAGTGGTTAGAGTAACAAGAGACCCGTCATTCCATCGTCATCAAAATATGGTGGGTATGAATCGTCAAAACCCCATTGACAATGAGATCCCTGAAGATTTCCATGAAAAACCAAATAGCCATTGCTCCTTTACATCAGCAGCATCAGATTCAAGTCAGTATGACTGGGATCATGATCACGCAGCGTATCACGGTCCTCGAGATCATTTTCTGGCGAAAAGCTCAATCAATCGATTACGCCAGGTCATCATTCTTGGAGCTGCATCAGGTACATTCCCCTGGACTTGGAATCCTAAAACATTTCAAATAGACGAGTGGGACTCACGTCTAAAACGGTTCTGGGACATTCAGTGGATCTTCATCACAATCCAGACAATTTTCCTCACCGGGTTCCAATTCTACTCGTTTGTTTCACGGGTCGAAACGGAAATCAAAACGTACAGGGAAGTGTTCATGAACTCCGTGAGCGTCTATTGGTACGTGTGCGCTGTATACTTCAATGTGAACATGTTCCTTTACAAAGATCAGATTCGTCACTATATCAACACTCTCTTCAAATTCAATCACGAACTTGTGGAAAAATATGTAGTCCACTTGGATTGTTACGAGGACAGGGGAGGACTGGTCATGAACCTGAGTATTCCATCAAATACAAGTCAGGTTTTTGCTTCAGTTGCGTTGTTCCTGGTAATTCCATACGAACCCTGGTACCTCTTTTCATACATTTACCCCAAGCCATGGTACTGGCTCATCCCGGGGGCGATTCATGAGTTTATTCTTGTGGGACAAGTGATCAGCAATTACATCCTTTATCAATGGATCATGGTAGCGCATTCCAACAGCTTGGAGTTTTGGCTCAGGGAAATCCAGTAAATAAATACCCTCCCGAAAGACTAGTCAAAACAGAATGTATATTTTATGCTCTGTAGCAATTATAAATTGTTTCTCTCTCTAGCAACCATAATGACACTGGCTATACGAAGGACACTCTGAGGAATCCTAAAGCAGCGGTGGAGGTCTACAGAACACTCCAAGTTCTATTTTCATGTTTCAATGCATGCATGAGCCCATTAGCGATTCCCCTAATGAAGCTACATATTTTCACTGGGCTTATCCCCTGTGGCTATGTTTTTATTCGGAGCATGAATCACGTGTTCATTGAAGAGTTTCCTGGAATTCGTAAGTTCATCAAAAGCGTGAAGGCTTTTCTTTTTTACTTAATTTGCAATGCTATATGAGAAAGTTTTTTTTATTTTTTAGT